>JAOWBL010000014.1:7026519-7039951 GCA_028564865.1 Zenarchopterus dispar | reverse complement strand
GGGGGGGGGGTAGTTGGTATCAAGTTTAGATTGCAGAAACCAGATGAACAATAGATGAAGGTGTTGGCACAAATTTGATTGTAAATAGTGCTTTTGGCCCGACTTCAAAGTTAATCTATAAATCCTAAATCACCTCAAACTACAGCTCTGCTTACTCTGCTCCTCCTGAAAAGGCTTTTACGGTTGTTCACTGGTTTTCTGCCACCATCCAAAGCCAGATGTCTTTGTACAGTTGATTAGGATTCGTCATGCGACTGGGGTCAGCAAGCTCCAGCTTGCAGCTGCATCCCAATCAACAGGCCAAGGTTGAAACTGCAGCTGTGATCAAAGCCTGACAATTCCAAAACAGGTCCCATGCTTTCATTTTATGCTCTTTTAAAACATTTAACTGTTTTTTTTAAATTATTATATCAAACTGCAATAGTTTTTAAGAGGTAAAATTTCTCATTACCATTTGCAAACATTAGTAACCTAAATATGGCCACCTGTCAGTATCCTCATTTGCCTTATAGACTATAATGGTTTAAAGTAACATCCTTTTTCTCCTCTGTCTCCTTTACCCCTTGCTCTGTGGGAACAAGATTTCACACTTGGCTTAAGTTTAGCTCTTTGGGGAATGTGATGGCATTTTGCTGCAATGTCAGCCCTGAAACGCAGCTCGTATTCATTGTTTAAGGATTCAGACAGGATTCATTATTAAAGGGCCTAC
The DNA here is from genome assembly GCA_028564865.1 of Zenarchopterus dispar. Classification (NCBI taxonomy): domain Eukaryota; kingdom Metazoa; phylum Chordata; class Actinopteri; order Beloniformes; family Zenarchopteridae; genus Zenarchopterus; species Zenarchopterus dispar. The sequence goes on along the minus strand of JAOWBL010000014.1, from coordinate 7,039,242 downwards.
AGAAAAGGATCACCAGAGTACCTTGAGCATTGAAATAAGACTGAGGCAGTGGGCTATGCTGGTTCTTTTAATACTGTTTAAAACCAATTTGTATTTGAAATTCTGCTTGATTAGGCTTCAAAACTAAATTTGACTGTGATTTTAGTAAAATGCCAAGATATGTGCCTCAAAAGCATAGCAATGACCTCAAGTCTTCATCTTCATTTACTTTTATTATGATGCACTGTTTTTCTGTTTATGGGTTAACTTTAAGTCATGCTGAATTGAATCAGTTGTTGCTCTTTCCTCCCAAAAATGATTCTTTGATAATATCTTTAAAGCTATCCAATTCCTGTTACTTTAGCTTTTAGCACTTCTCAGTGAATAATATTATTACAGCCTATATGTTAAATTTAATCCCTTGATAATCCCAAACAAAAGAGCACATAAAGATATGAGGCAAATGCTCCAACCCTTGACTTGTAAACTTTTATTCATTGTAGAAAAAAAGGTCTGTGTAAAGTCTAAATGAAAGGTTCACACATGAAAGAATGAAGGACACACTTTCCACCCAGCTAAAGTCTCATAATCCTTTTCTTTGATTCTAACCCAGTAAATGTTCTCACATTACTGTTTAATGCTCCTGGATGGAATTTGGAAAGTCAGTGTGCTGGAGTATACCTAATGATCAAATACAGTCACGTGAAAAGAAGGTGCACCCTCTTCCATCAAAGTGGGCATACTCAGTATTTCTGTGTGCGTTAAAAATGAAGTACACTTTCACAGCATTTGTAGTGATGAAGGGGCAAGTAACCGCCAGGTGCGGCTTATCAAATACTCTTGATTATTTGATCAGCAGCAGCTGCGAGGAAGGGAGGACCCTGTCATCAGTAAAGTTTTAGCAGTTTTCTAATCTGGATGATTCAGGTGTGTGTACAAGTTATAAACACTCAACAGAGTTGCTAGTATTCACATGAATAGATACTGTAACAGGACCATTAGAAAAAGACTGAACAAATATGACTTGTATGGGAGGGTCGTGAAAAAGCCTCCTTGTTCTGAAAAGAACATGGTGACACGGTTTAGGCAGAGTTGCATCTGAACAAACCACGACGACGTCATTTGACCAGAGGACACCAAAGTGGTGGCATCTGGTCATAATGCACCAAGTTCCCAGGTCCTATGAAAGTTATAAAAACTTGGTTGGGTTTAGATATTATGAAGCACATGCTAGTGTACAAGGGAAAGATACTGGCTTCTGTTAGATCTGTTTTGTTTTGCTAGTTGTATAAGATTCTGGAGGGGAAAACCCCTACATTTTCTGAACTTCTGATGAACTTAACTGACTCCACAAAAAAAAAAAAAAGAAAGAAAGAAAAGCAGTGGACACGAATGCAACTCTAAAAATTGTGGCCAAAAAAAGAAAAGAAAAATTTTAAAAAGAGCCATGCGGAATTCACAGAAGTTGGGTTTCTTGACTATTTCTTGTTTCTTAGGTTATTAAAGCAACTCTATGCAACACTACCACCTCTGACCACATTGGGGGGAGCATATCATTAGAAAGTTCATGTGATGAATGCTGGCCATAAGACGCAACAAAGTGCAGTTCTAGTGGGACAAAGTGGTATAGCAAGGCATGTCAGCCCATCCCCACTCATTATTACAGCATTGTGTCTCTTTGATGAAAACAAACCACATCCTACGGAGTAACTTTGATTCCAAAAACAGTTAACAGAAGTAAACATCAAATGCATTGTGTCTTTTTTTTAATCGGTATGCACCTGCTTTCTTGATATGAGGGTTCTACTCATAACCTGAAGGCACTTGCCAGTTTGACCACACAATTACAACGGTTTTATCCCCAAAACACGTTTTTCCTAAACTAATGACATTCATTCTTGAGAAGCTGCTAGTAATTACAGTATAAAAGTCAGATTAATTCTAACTGCTTACCTGCAGCCCACTATTGCTGGAATTTATAATTATGCAAAATACAGGCTTTTTTTGGTATCTCCTGGGAAGTAGAAGACCATGTTAGCATGGAGTCATGAAGTAATGATGCTTGTAGTTAAAAACCACATCCAAAGTCATACAGGGTGCTCTAATCTCTACATGTGTGGGATTATCACAGCCAAAGTGAATATATAATTGTGGAAATTCACAAAGAATAAATAAGCTTACTTTGAGCCAAACAAAATGGACTAAAAAAAGCCAACAACATAGATTTAGAGGAATTGCGCCATTAGTAATGTGATTTACATCCTTTATGTATTCAGATATATATTTGAAGATGAAATTGGCGATAATGTCACATCCATACAGTATACACTACCAGTCAAATGTTCGGACACACTTTCCCATTCATTTGTATGAGTAAGTGCATCCAGATGTGAGTGGTAATTTATATCACAAGTCAAATGTGTTTCAATGTTAAGTGGGCTTAGATTGTACTCATACAAAAAAAAAAAAATTAAAGTTGCCACGAGTAAGAATATGACTGAAAATTAAGTGGTTTTTTTTTTTAAAGGGAAGATGTTTACATAAAGATGTTGGTGAGTGGGCCCAAGGTTTCCATTCAGGTGATGAACATTACCATTAATAGGAGCGAACGCAAGCAGGGGGGAAAGAGCTGAGAGAAGTGTTTATTTGGAGTGGAACCAATTTATCACCATAAGGACTTTTTTTCCTTTAACTTTTTTTTATGAAGAAGTAGGCTTAGCTAAGAGTCCTTGAACCAGTACTTTATTTTATTTTTTCATTGATTAAGATTTACATCCAGTAGCATTTATTGTTTTTACATGTGTTCAATAGATTAAAGCACCATACTTCTAGTTTTCCCCCTCAAAGTATAAAAACCATGACCAAACAGAGATCCATATACACAAAATTCAAAAATTGCTCTCAGAATGATTGACACAACATCCACATTTCTTCCATTTGGTCACTTAGTGTGTTTTACGTGCCTCTCAGTGTAAGACAGTTTAGCTGATGCTGTTATTGCTCAGTGTTTACAGCTGGTCGTCTGTGTTTGTTGGGTTCTGTGTAAGAGCTCTCAGCAGTGCTATGAATAATGTAAATGCATTGTGTTTGTGTAAATATAAATATATGTACACAAGTAAAAAGTTTTTTACATGTTTTTATTAAGATTTAAACTGTCAACTCATCACCAAATATGTCACGAATTAAAACCTAAAATTTGAGAATCAAATTCCAAAATCTAAGCACCAAAATCCAAAATCAGTAACCAAAAAAAAAAAAAAAGAAATCTATCAGCAACAGTGCAATCATCTTTCTATGTTTTACTTTTATTTTCTCGCCATCAGTTTTAAAACTCTGTTTTTAAACCATCTTTCTCAATTGTGCTTTTTCTTCTTATGGTTGCCGTTCTGAAACAAGTGTCAAACCATTGCAGCGTCATTTGTTAATGTCTGTTCCCTCTTCATCATATATGGCAAAGTTGTTAATGACGTTAACATCTTACCTCTGTCGTTGTAAGGGGCGGAGTCATTGGTAGCCACTGAGCTGCTAGATCCCCCTGAAAATTGATTTGACACTCATTTCAGAATTGCAAACGCAAAATGAAAAGGTCCAACTGAAAAAGACAGTTTAAAAATGGGGATGATTTTAAACCGATGGCATGAAACAAAACGTGTAACCAAGAAAGATGATTGCACTGTCAATTAGAGATTTTGATCTTGGTTTTAGATTTTGGTCTTTGGTTCTCAGGTTTTTAGATTTTACTTTGAATTGACACCATAAAGGTGTTACCCTGAAGCAAAATGGCTACCACAGCATTCTGCAGCACCATGCAGTACCCTCTGGTATGTGTCTAGTTGGTCAGGGGTTCATTCTGCAGCATGTTAATGACCCAAAACATTTGTCTAAGCTATTCCAGATCAATCTTAGGGACAAAGAACCAGATAGTAAGGTCGAAAACATGAAGTGCCAGCTCAGTCTACAGACTTAAACCCAACCGAGCTGGTTTGGGATGAACTGGACAGAAGAGTGAAAGAATGTGGCACCCACTTATAGGAACTTCTGCAACAAAGTTGGTAAAAAATTTCTGAGGAATATTTGATTTCCATTGTAGAAAGAGCAATCAAAGAATGAGCATGTTCAGATATTATCTCTGCCAAAGCCAGCTACTTTGATGAGCAAAAAGTTTGGAATAAATTCTGGTTTATAAATTAGTGTTTCTGCTCTACGCTTTCATTTCAAAGTATAATGAGACAATGCATAAATTTCAAGAACAAACTGGGAAAATTAGAATGTTCTAGCATTTTTAAATGGCAGTGTATATACTTGCAAGCAAGAGTTTTGACTTGAAGAAAGCAAAGAACATTTGATTTTAGTTTTAAAAATAACTGTTCAGTAAATAATTTTTTTAACTACGTTCTATATTTTTTGAAATATTAAAATTCAGGGAGGCAATTTTATCTGTCTGGCGATGGTCCTTAAGACGGCAGCGAATGCACATCATGTATATTATATGGGCTGAACATAGGTAATTGTGTAGGTAAAGCAGAGCGTTAACGCTAAATGGCATGCTGGTATAAACATCTTGACAGAAATTTCCTCGAAAAGACGTTTTCAATTACAGCATGATGACAGTCAGACAACAATTACAGCACGTATCCTTGAACCTGTCAGCCCACCAAATGAGATGTCTCACAGAAAGACACATACACGCCCACAAAGATGTGGCAGAGATGTGCATAATGAATTACATGAAACATGCAGGCAAAAATACAGAACCGCTGGTGTCATGGTCAAACAATGAACACAAGACACATATACACCAAAAAAATAAACTAAAATGTGCTCACACATTAACAGCAGTGTGTTAATGGTCTCACAAAACACACTCTGACAAACAAGCGCAAGGAGATGGCGGCTTCAGAGCTGTTTACAGACGGGCCACGCGGCAGGGAGACACTGTGACATTTCAGAAAAGCCTGCTTTTAGCTTAACAAGCGTGGCCCTTCGGGCTTAATTGGGAGTGTGTGGTGACAGTGAGGGAAACAGTGCACCGTGGCAGCAAGTCCGAGCGTCTCATGAATTTAATCCCACATCACTCAGCATGACTGCTGACATCTCATGACCAGTGATTTTATACTTTCAGCTTTTTAAGACAGTCACAGTTTTGTGACAGAATCTTGAAAAGGTTATACACGGCATACAAGATTTTTTTAAATTGCACCACCAAACTGATGTACAGAGAACTCACATTTCAGATTCTTAATGTGTTGCAACTTTGTTTTTAACTCATTCTACATCGCATCCCATCATTTTTTTTTTTTTTTATTAAAGCCTCTGGTGTCTGAGATACAGACATGGTTTGCTTCAGTGATGCTGCAGTATTCTGCAGACAGATGCAAATACTGCCTATAACCCAGTGAACCATCCTCATGAGGAGGCTGGAGGAACAGTTTTTATTTTTTTCTTCTTTAAATCCAGTTGCTGGCCATAAATAAGCCTCTTTCAAACTTTTCTGAAAAGTGTTGCAGACAGGGGTGCACATAAGCCAGTGCTCGAGAGCCAGTGTCCTCCGTGTTTTAGATGATTTTAGATGTTTCTCTTCCTCAACACACCCTAATAGACATAGCTGTCATGAATGGAGTTGTTCAGACCCTAATGACAACCATGAATTACGATCAGGTGTGTTAAAACAGGGGAGCACCTGAAACATGGAGGACACCATATTACACAAATCAAGTAAAGTTGAGAAGAAACATCCAATTAAAACTGCAAAACTAGCAGACACAACTCTTCTTTCGGTTCTGACCATTGCAGTCTGCCAGAAGCAGCACTGGTGTTGAGTCACTACCAAGCCACCGAATCAGGGACCTGTAATTTAGCAATGTTTAGCTGCCAGTCAGGTTACACAAGACTTTATTTACATTACTTCTTTGTTTTAATGAACTAAACAAAAGTGATTAAACCATCCATCCATCCATTTCCTAGACCCATTGAATCCATTTCTGGGTCATGGGATGATTAAACCATGTAATGTCAATTCTGTCATAATTGACACATGAATTTCTGTGATCTCTACACGTCCATAATAAAAAAAAAACTTTAATAGAATACAAAAAAAGGTAATGATAGAAATATTGATACAAAATAGGATATTTTAAAATTGTTAAAGACAAATGTGGAAGTGTTTTTAATTTCAGTCATTTAGGTATGTACTTCTAAAAAAGTAGGATTTTCTGTGTATCATTGGATATATCAGGCTTTAAAGGGATAATGTGACCTTTAACAAGTAAAATATATTTTTTTAATGTAAGTGCACACAATAAGGCTGCTTTATGTGAGAATGACACTTGTAGATATTAAAAAAAAAATTAACCAAATCAATTTAAGTACACACAATAACATGGATAATATACTGTCAGGATTTTGGTCATAGGACGCAAATGCAGGAGATGGAGACAGCTGGGGTACAAATAAAAGTCCTTTATTGAAACACAAAGCACTGTTCAGCAGGAATCCAGAAGACTTTTTTCTAAAAAAAAAAAAAAAAAAAAGCTCCCTTTCAAAGCTCAAGGAAAAACCAATATAATCAGGATAACACAGACTAGGAGGAACACTGTCAGGGAGCTAAACAGACCAGCGAGTCAAACAGGCCAAAATGACAAACAGAGGTTGAAAAACAGACGGACCAGCAAAAAGGAAGGGAAAGACCAGAGGACATGTACTCACAGGACTGACGAGACACGGGTGCAAACAATAAGGGAGATGATGCCAAAGAGACAAGACAAACACTGACCTTCAAAGTAAAACAGGAAGTGAAGTTAATAAAAACAGAAGAAGACAGGCAAGAAAACAAGATCCATGATACCAACATTAAACCAAGTCAAGATACCAACAGAACACCAAAACTAAAGAACCACATCTGACAGTAACTTGACACCATAATGATATACAATATACATGGATAACAAGATTTCAGCGTTGCCATAATTGTTTGTCTGATACAAACAAAAAAATACACTGACAAAACTGCAGGTAGACCTGGATGACAGATTATTGATTATAATGACATCCATTCAGTGCTCACTTTGAGGATCAGTTCAAAGATTGTAAATAAATTCATGTTCTAACTCCCAACTTGAAACTCACAGCACACATATCCTGAGTTGTGTGAAGTTAGTTGTAGGTCCAGTTCAATAAAGCGCTCAGATGGAAGTGGTTAGTTTCTGCTGGTTTGTTCTGTGGTTCTGTCCGAACATCGCTGTGATCCACGAACCAGATTCTTAAAGCTTTTTTAAATCTTTAAAGAGGTTGTCCTGCTCAGAGTTTGTTCAGCTCCAGTGGTGCACCATTCTGCATCAGCTTAACTTTATTTGGAAACTTGGGACATCCAGTTTTCCCAAACAAACGGCCACATAATCCTTCTTCTGGTGTTTATTTGAATCAGTCTTCAGATTTAAGTCAGCCCTGAAGGCTGACATTAATCAAAATCTTCAAGATGTTTATATCTGAAAATTCACTTAAGCCATGAATTCTGATCCCATGGCTCTCATAAGTGACTTAAGTCCAATTTTTCAAGCTGTCTCCATCTGAAACATCAATCAAACCATCTGCCTTCTCCAGTTTCCCTCACTCAAAGACTCAACAAAGGCATTCTGATGTAGTGTTGCTTATTTGTGACCTGAATCAAAATCTTGAAGAAATATCCATCTAAAACTTTAACCAAATTATATCCATCATCACACCGTGTTTTAATGTAAGCCCCACACAGTGTCTGGACCCTGCATGACTTGTGCTTTGTCTTTGGGATTTCAAGCCATATGAATCACTGGATGAGGAATGTTTATTTTTTGAAATCAATTTAGAGCAGGGAAAACCTTTGAAACAAGACTACATTCTTCAGAATGGATGACTCCCACCAATAGATCCCACAAAGTGGATTGGACTAATGATTATCCAGATGGTCCAGTCAACCTAGCTGTCTGTTAATCGAGCTCCACTGGCTACCCCAAGCTGGCTCCAACATATTTAAGTTACTAGTGTTTGCCTGCAGAGTGATGGCTGGGTTTGCACCCACTTATCTCATTAAGGCTTATGTTATCTCTCCGAATAACATCACCTAGCAGTGCTGCCCCCCTCAAACATAGCTGGCATCTAGCCGGCACTTACACAGTTTTCTCTTTAGTACTCTTTTTTTCGGTTCCTTTTTACTGTACTACTGTGAATACTTATGCCAAGTGTTCTCACCCTCTACTAAATAGCTCGTCCATTCCCTTTCCATTAGCTGCTCTGGATAAAAGTGTCTGATAAATCACTAAACGTAATACAAATATAAAGTGGCTGTGTCTTTAGCAGGACTTTAAACCAGTAGCGAGCTTAAGAATAGCAGAATATTCAGAACAACAAAAAAGAAACAACCATCTGTCTGGCTCACATTATTTCTTCTGTACTCATTTTATCACTTTTTCTGTATTCTGTCCATAGTCATGAAAGGTTGGTAATGCATTTTATGTCATATCTTCATCTGTGGAGGTTGGAACAGATAATTAGCCTGTTTTGCTAACGTAAAGAGTAGAAGGTACAGATTTTTATGTTTAAATGTAGGGAGTAAAAGTAAAAAGTCTTCAGACAAATAAATACTCAAGTAAAGTACAGATACCTGAAAAATCAACCCAAGTACAGTAACAAAGTATTTGTATTGTTACTTCCCACCACTGGTCGTGACCTTGCAGATGTATCTCTTGGAGGTGTGAAGGTCTATCAGTCCTTGTCAGGACCCTTTTTTGACAGCCTGACATTTTTAAGAAGGCATAGCAGCAGCTTTTTAAAGAACGAATGTTCGTTAACGTAGACATTTGTGTTACAAGCAGAGATAATAATGTTAGGTTAATGGAATGTAAGCTGCTTATATTGTGGATATAAGCAGCTGAAAGGAGTTTTCTCTACTGGATGGCTTGACTCTTTTTAAGAAAAAGTGCGATGGGCTATTTCTTAGCAGTTTCAGAGGGACTTGAGTACAGTCGCTGCTCCTTCACTTCGAGCAGAGTCAGTTGAAGTGGTTTTTGCGTATAGATAGGATGCCTCCAGGAGGCCCCCCCTTAGGAGCTGTTGCAGGCAAGTACAAGGAAGGGGAGGCCCAGGGGCAGACCCAAGTCATGCTGGAGAGATTATGTCCCTCAACTGGTTTGGGAATAACCTGGAAGTGCTGGAGGAAGTGACCCAGGAAAGGGTGGCCTGTGCCTTTTGTTGCTGCCCCCTCGACTCGAACTCGGATAAGTGTAAGTTAATGAGTGGATGGATGAAAAAGTAAACTCCAAGTATTTAGCAAAAGTGTTACTTTAGTTTTTATCATGATAAAAATTGTTAGGATCTTTAAAAGTGATGTGCTGCTAAATTGGTGGAAATATTATCTGAGACAGTGAGATAATTCCACGGAGTACAGTATTTTTGGATATGTTTGTATTGATGACGTTTGAGAGCATGTAATTGTTGTATTCCTGAACAGGAGTGTGCTACTCTACACAGGTTTCACAGCAAACAGTTTCTTTTTCCATGTTATCATTTACCTTCTCTTTTGTCTTGGTGTTTTACCTGCATCTGTTTTTTAAATGCATCCCTAATGATTAGATGCTCTTATGATGTCGCTTTTCAGTCTGTAATCAAAAACAGACACAGAGAGGAAAAGTGCTTAATTGGCGTTGTCAAGCACAGGGCGGGTTTGTCAGGCACAGAGATCTCCTCATCTTGTTTGCATTTTAACTATTAAAAGAATAATTTATGCAGATTGGAGTTGTTGCGAGTGTTAGTTGTGATGTGAACTTGCGGTGACTTCTCCTTGGCTTCTTTCCTCTCATAGCTGAGAGTTACTTCAAAGCCTGAAAGTGATCAAAGACAGCTGTGGGGGGGGGTGAGGAAAAAAAATCCCCAAACCACCGGCACCCTACATACGTACGTACAGCTTCTGCCTGTCTCCAGACCGCACGCTCTTTCAGTTAGAAAACAAAAGCAAGCGACTCTGTGTGATGTTTTTATTTCTTTTTTTTTTTTTTCTTCAAGCACAGGACTGTCATTGCAACATTTCAATTGATTTCTCTTTTCTCTCGAGCGTTCTATTTTAGTACACAAGCCAGGAGACTGAATTAGTCATTAAAGGGTGTGTATAATATGACATGGCCCAGATAAAACATCACAGTCCTGGAGTGAAGAACAGACTTGTCATAAATGAAAGTGTATTTTGGGTCCTGGAGACAGCTGCTTCTGCGTTTAAAAAAGACGCTCAGAAACAGGGGTTATCAGGGGTTCAGCATCAATGATGACGGTGTTTTTCTCAGCAACGCTTTGTTTATACCGTGACATAAGATAAAAGTCTCAAGAACCTGGCTTCCAGTAACTAAAGCATATGCATGTGCATTTTTTTAGCTGCCATGTAATAAATTAATCTTTCATAAGCAGCCCTCATTAGCGACAAGGGTAAGGATGGGATTTTGAGATTTGCTGTAATTAAGATATCTCTGTGGCTATCTAGCTTCTATTTATGCATACTGATGGCCTGTTTCCATGAGCCAGAACTCCTTGACTCATAGCTTCATCGACAGAAGCACTTAATTAAAGTGTAAGCCGGCTGCACACCTGTACACAGAGATCCTAGGCCTCTGTAGTCGAACTCAGCCTAAGTTTATCCATGTGTCATATTTCCATTCCTGCTTCAGGTCACATCATTTCAGTGCACAGATGTTGGTCAGGTTAGCAGAAAGTTGTAGTTTGATACGAAACAAACTAAAATATATCTGCTAAACTTGTAACATTATTACCCAGAAAGTGAGTCATCACTTATTTTTTGCTTCCTTGCTATTGCATCAGTTCTCAAGCCCCCTGCAAATCTACATGTACTAAAGTGGGTGGTGTTTCACACTCTTGTTTTGGCTTAATTTTACAAGAAACTCTGTGCACAGTGATGCTTATTATAAGACAGATTAAGCTGCAAGCCAGGTGGCCGGGTTTTCAGCACATAAACATTCCTTGCCTATATATATATGTGCAGATATTAGAGCGACGGTACAAATCAACTTTTCCTCTGAGATGATGAACATGATTGCAGTGAAGTCTCTGAAGAGAAACCAGAAAACCTACACTTTCTGAAATTAAGAAATGTTGCCCAGTCGGTGTGACTCGGTATTTTTAACGCTTTTTGAATAGTAATGGAGCTTAGTGGAAGTGAAGCTTAATCGGGCTGTTGCTACGTAGGCGGTATGTCTTAATCATGTTGAATTCACTCATGGTCATGGTCTTCTTTGAGATTTATTGACAGATGGAAACATCAAATGGAAAGTTTCAAAAGAGAGACGAAACTCATCCCATGGAAGTGATGAAAACATATTTTTATTCATCTTGTGAAGGTTACTTTAAAGGTAGTTCTCAGGTTTGTTGCTTACATCCAGCTGTGTCTCATAGTTTTTGCAATATTGGCAACATTCTGAATATGAACGGGCACCAAGATAATTGGAATGTTTTAATCAGCATAAAATAGATGCCATTTCTTTAGAGCAGTATTCCTGGTACTGTAAAATTGAGTTATATAAGTCAGAATAGCATGAGCTATTTCAGCCACGATGGTCTACATTTCATAGGTTACAGTGAGGGCATATGTATAAATTTCAACTCTAAAATGTCACCACAGTGACAGCAGCATCACCGCTTTTGCACTCTCCGTCACTCTTTCCCTCCTCACCTCATCATCACATATATGACCATTGCAGAGAGTGAGCCAATGACCCCGGGGTACAAAAGGCTTTAACTAGCAGTAGGTGTCTCTCAATCTGCCAGACTGCGACCGACAGCCAAGCTTGTTAGTCACACTGCTGCATCTCCACACACATAGACACACAGACACACATGCACAAGAGGCCTGTGGATAGACTTAATCCAGCCATTGAAAGCAGCAAGCGCTGATAGCAGAACTAGGTCACTTCTCCTGAAGACCACGGTGTGAAATCATCTCCCTTGGGTTGGATTGAAGCCTGAACTTTGGCTGACCCGCCAACAAGTTCAATCATGTAATGAAAACTGCAGAATTTTAATCTGTTGGAATTAACTCGTATGAAAATGATTACGCTAAAACAAAGGTTCTGACCATGGGAAGAGGACATGGATAAAAAAGAGATGTTGTAATTGAGTTCTCTTCAGGCTGAGATAAATGAGAGGGCAGGAAGTTAAAAGCCGAGGAGGTGACATTTTTCTTGCTTTCACCTACAATATGGACATTTTAAAAATTTTGTTTGCTGAATTTGATCTATGAATCAATTTGAAACCTAACATCCAGAAGTAGCACAACTATTTTTGTCTTTAGTCTGTCACGACCATTATCATGGCCAAGAGGCAGATCTAAACTCTTGGATGTCTTGATATTTGTTTGTTATGTGGACATCCAATTTTCAGTTTGGGTATTAATTTTTTTCAATTTTTTCTTTTTTTTTGGCAAAATACAGCACTGTCACCCACTCAGGCTGTTGCCTGAAATAATCTTTCACTTTATTGTAGCTGTTAAAAGGTTACCAACATTACAAAAATTGGGCCAACAATTTAAACTATAGCCATGAAAAATCACTTTGCTGACATAGGTAGTTGATTATGTTGAACTGTGACATCATAGATGGATGGCTAGCTGCCAGAAGAATAATACCACTACACCCATGGTGAAGCTGTTGTTAATTGTGGTAAACACTCCTGCATGTGACATACGGTACACTTGGAATAGTTCTAACAGATTCT
>JAOWBL010000014.1:6998252-7020220 GCA_028564865.1 Zenarchopterus dispar | reverse complement strand
TATATATATATATATATATATATATATATATATATATATATATATATATATATATATATATATATATATATTTCAAATAAGTAATGACTGTTATAACTACAATTTTGTCAGAGGTTTACTTCACATTACATTGAGGGAACCTTCGCTTAGGTGGGTGGTGTGGATGGTGGTCTGGGTGGTGGTCTTCCTAAGGCATGTGGGTATCTTCTGACATTGCCTGCTCCTCTTGTTTGCTGTCCGTTGTTAGCAAATGTCCTTGTGAGACAGGTCAATCCTCCCAGCGCAGTTTTGGACCTGTCATCTTCAGCGTGCATGCACTTCCTCCCAGCGGCCTGCTCTGAGAGCTAGAGCCCAACCTTTCTGGAATATCACTGGAGCATCAACCTCAGCACTGTGCTTTGCAGCTCTGTGGTGAAAAGAGTATCTTGCCCCAGCCTCCCACCTTCCCACAGGCAAACAAACCAAAAAAAGGGGAAAAAAAAGAAAATGTGTTGTAGTTGAGGAACATTTGTAATGCTTTAAAAGCTAGTTGACTGTCCACCCCATTTCTTAGATCTGTGTTTATGTAGCTATGTTGAAAAGTTGAATGTCATTTAATATTGCAACTTTGCAAAATAGATTTTAACACTATATCTTGGATCAAGTCCAAGGGGCGTATCATACTTTTTTTCTAATTTATAAAAGACAGACACTATATTGAAGTTACAGTGTGCAGCACTAAGTGACTGAAATGAACCCCAGTGCAAATGGAAGAGTTTTGGAAATAATCATCTAACGTTCCCAGATGTTCATCTGATGCTAGATCAAGGAAAGAAGAAAAAAGTATATCTCAGTGTTGGCAGCTATACAGTGGAGTCAGTCAAATTTACCCAAGAATACAATCACTGTCTGTCTTTGTGTATGTCTAATATGCATGCTGTTTACATTTGCTCATATTTTCATTTGAGCTCAAAATCGGTGGCACTATGTTGATAAAAGTAACCAGGATGGATTAAAAACTTCCTCAAGTGGGACAAATGATTTGCCATAAGATTTATATTGCAGATTTATTTACTTATTTGGTCATAGATGAAATAGTAAGGTAAAAGAATAAAAACATTTAATAAGTATGCCTTGGGTGCTATGACTTGTAGATTAATTTTGTTGATTAGTAAAATATGCCATCTATCTTTTGTGGTCCCTCCCTTGCACAGTATATTCGCTTAAGTGTTACTACTTACCCACAAATCAGTAAAATGCTAGAATATTACCCATTTTAAAGCCCATTTCAGCTGCCATTACTCTTTACAATGGTAACACTTGTACCACTAGACTTTGGAAGTTATACAAAGTTCATATGGACCATTTGTTTGACTGATTTTTAAAGTGCAAATTGTAAATTGGCTTTTTATACTCCAGTAAATGCCAGCGGTTACAGAGAAAAGGGACACTTTACAAGTTTCTTTTTTTTTTTAAATTTCAGTGCATATTGTGTGAAGTGAAGGATGAGGAAGAGCAACAGTAGTGGCATGTGGGGCTGTGTTTCAGTGTGCTCTCTTCTTTTTTCATTCTACTAACTTGTTTAGGGTAGCATGTTAGTCTTTCCATGTATGTATATAATTCATATGTGCATCTGTTGCCACTGTTTGGCTTATTGTCATTTGGTGTGCATGCATTGCTTTATGCACATTTATTGTACCTTGTGTATTCTCTTATTCTGTGCTTAGTGTGTGTATGTATGCATATGCTTGTTTGCATGTTCCGTACTTGATGTGTTGGGGCATCTTTATTATCTATCACCAGCTGCAGCTAGGAGGCAGCTCATCCCACTCCTTACATTAAAGTTGATGTATGCTTATTGAGGAGGCAGAGGCAGAGGCTGGAGATCTGATTTACAAACCAATACAGCATGTTTTATGGGGGACTGATCTGCCGACATCTCCATCAGTGATGCATCTCCTTGTCTTTATTCAGAGTGACAGCAGGTAATAAAGGTAAGACAGAAAAAGAATGACGAAATTGTTTACAATTTTACTCTTTACCACCCATCGCCTTTTCTGTCAATCTCATGCACTCACTGGCCACTTCATTAGATACACCAGATGACCTAAAAAAGTGGCTGGTGAATGGATTAGATGGATTTCATCCATGTACAAAAGTGGGAAACTTTATTTTTACTGGAAAACCACAATGGAGTAGCACACATACTTAAGGCTTTCGTATAAAGTAAATGTATCTAGTAATTAAAGTAAGGCTGATAATTGTATGCTAATAAAATTGATATTATAGTAGTACATTGCCAGTCATGCTGTAGTTTTGCAGTTGAAGTAATTATGTCATTTATAATATGTTGCTCAACTGTTATTAAAAAAGTTAGCAATTCATGTAAAGTCTGAAGTCTGAGTTTGAATATGTGGTCTAAGTAAAAGTGAATAAATGATAAAGACTCTGCCATTCATTTACACATTTGATATGGTTTTGGAGTTTCAGTCTTTAGTTGTTTTTTCTTGATCATTTGTTGAAAGCATTGCTCTGAGTGTGTTACTGCTATTTTTCCTTCCTTTTTTTGTCCTTTGTTCTGTCACCACCAGTACCTTGTTAACTCTGGAGTCTGTGATAATGTGTATGTATATAGCTTCCTTTCTCCCTTGTTACTCTGTTTGTTGTGCTACTTTGTTTATTATTAGTGACAAACAGCAGTCACACTGTTCTTGGTTTAAAGTATCAGGATTGAACTCCGATGACGAGGTAACAGCTACTGAGATTGAAAACCAAAGAAGAGAACATTTTTCTAATCTGAACAACATAAACCTTCAATTATGTATTAATTTAAGTGAACATTGTCTAGGATAGATGAAAACTGTATCAAGACGGTTATTTACTTTTTCATTATTTTAGCCAAAGCACATCTTTGTCTTTCTGCATCATTGCAGATACAGCAGGATATCAGGATATTCTGATCAGCTGAGTCTGCGAGTTGTGTCAGACTTTTTTTGAAATGACTGTTGTACATCACATCATTGGATGCCATCATTCCTTTTCAGTTTTAGGTTAAAATATGTCATGCATTTGTAGTCACGTTTTTTTCCTGTTAACTCGTAGTTGTTTATGTCAAATTAGACTGGTATAAATGTCAGTCGCAGCTGACCTGTTTCAGCTGACCTCTGCACATAAAATTACTCGCTCCCATGCCCTTCATTGTGAGAAGCTTTTAGCCTAGCTCTGATATGGTGAGTCGAGAGGACCCAGTTAAAAGAGATGGTGATGACAGGAATACAAATAAAAGTCTTGATTTGACTAAAAAGTGTTGGACATGCAGGAGTTCAAAGAAAAAAGGGGGTGAGGGGTGTTATCTAGAAAAATGGAGAAAACACAAAAACCAATCAAGGAGAAAAGCAAACAGATGGGATGGAAAACTAGGCAGACCAGCAGAGGCTAACGAAACACAGGTACATACAATGAGGACAGATCAGGAGCAAGTGAGGTCAAACTGAAACTTAAGAAACCAAGACATCGACTTTCAAAATAAAATCCAGAACTAGAATACAAAAAAAACCCAAGGCAAAGCAGAAAGAGAAATTAAAACGCTAATACAAACACCCATAAACTCTGTCTAATTCCTCATCTGAATTCCTCCTTAATTGTCCTACATAAGAGCACTGTCATCCCTCTCTGCTGCAGGTATGATAGTGACTACTCATAAATACTTCAAACAGCATTCCTTGGAACACGGAATCTTTCCCAGGTGACATCATGGACTAAAACAAATAGACCAAATAGACAGGTGGCAGGTATGAGTCTGGACACAGACTCATACCTACCTCATACCTACCTACCACCAACCACCACCAACCCAGAATGCCCAATTTCATTAAAACATCTTAACCATCTTAAAACTGATGTCTGTGGATTGTCCAAGGAAATCAGAACATAGAAAGCATTTTTTAAGACATATGAAATACATTGATGCTCCAGCCTGTTACCTAGGCTGATTCAGTCAGTTTGAAAATTGCTTATAACAGCTTCTTCCTGCATTAATGTAGGCACAGCTGTGAGTCAGGTGGAGAGTGGTTATTTGATAATCAAAAGGTTGTGGGTCGATCCTTGGCTTCTGCAGTCCACATGTCAAAGTGTCCTTGGGTAAGATGCCGAACTACACAATGCCCTTGACGCTCTCATTGGAGTGTAACTGTGGTAGAGATAAAGCTCTGCATCGATTAAAAAAACAGTATTGATTAAAAAGTTCTGTTCAAATGTGTGTGTGAATTGGAGATGGTGGTTTGCTGGTAATTTGGATGCCCAAACTCATACTTTTTTATGGTGTACAGCACAAAAATCACCCCAGTGAATCAGATCCAAACCTCTGCAGGCCACTACAGTCTGTCACCTGTCTTGTTCTTGCACACACACATAAATGCCCACAGACTCTGATAAAGCACACACACCTGGGTGCAGAATCAATAGAGAGGCCACTTATTGACCACCTGGCTCTCACTCCGTCTTGGTTTCTTTCTCTTTTTTTTCCATCTAGCAGTCAGCCCGCGTTAAAAAGAAATGGCACTCTAAGTGAAAAATACTTTCAGCATCTGTTATCAAAGCTTCTAACAACAGAGGAGACACAAAGGAAGGTACAGATTGTGCAGCATGTGCAAAGTGTCTCAAATTCTCAATTGCAGTGGTGAAGTAACTAGACCACAACAGATGCAGCGGTCTGAGGAGCACCTTTATGTTTGTTTTGTGAAAGAATTTACCGTATTTCTCCTAATTAACGCTCCTCCTCTAATAGATGCACCCCCAACCACAAAGCTAGGGCGTTTTTTTTTTGTTTTTTTTTAATGACTGTTATGATGAAAATTAATTGCAGTTACAATCAAGAATTATGGTTTGCAGAGACAGACACTTACCTTGCTCAATTTTTACTAATCTTATACAATATTTAATTAATTGGACATTTAAATTTACCTTGAGTAACTGTTGAAAGAATGGAGGTGAAAAGGCACTTTAACACCACTTTGTTTACGTTATACATGACATCAACAAGAGTGAATGATTACGATGCGCTATTGGCCACATGACACTTATTACTAGGAAAAGGTGGCACACTTAGATACTGGTTTCTGACAACAAAAATGTAAGGTTAGGAGGTATTAATTTACACTGCATAGGTGGAGTTACCAATAAACATAAGATGAATAATTTCTGTCTCCAATTAACATAAAAAAGGATCTGACCTTTTTTTTTTAATTTAAATGGAGATGTATATTCCAGAGATTATATATTGTTGTATATTTTATATATTGAGATAAAGTGATTTTTTTTTCTTTAGTTACTTGGGTTTCTCAAAACAAAATGAAGAACTGGTTCTTGTTTCACTGAAATCTCTGCGGTACGTTTTTCGCTTTATCATCAGTATCGTAGAATTTATTCACAGAAAAAATTACATCAGCTTCAGCTTTTATTTAGCCAGTGCTAGCTGGCTTTTGTCTGTTAACTTCATCCTGTCTGCTGTAGCCTGCAGATGTTTATTTACCCAGATAGGCCAGAAGTCCATCCATTATCTGTACCCTCTTATTTCTGAGTATGATCACAGGGATATGCTAGAGCGTATCCCAGCTAACTTCAGGCGAAAGGCAAGGCTACACCATGGAGGTGCTTTGTCCATTGCAGGACCATTATGGAAAAATTATCACACATACTCTCACTCATACAGGCAATTTAGGATCACAAATTAACCTGACAAACCTATTTTTGGACTGTAGGAGGAAGCCAGAGTACCTGATGAAAACCTACACAAGCATGGCCAGAAGTTAATAGTCATAAAATGAAAGTAACCCTGGGGAGTGCGGAAGCACTGCAGAATGACCACTTATATATAAGCTGCAATGTTGAGGCCATTCTGGTCAATGAGAGTGGTCCCAACAGAGGCTCCAAACCATGGTTCAGAGACGATCATTCATTTAGCGTCACACAGTTACAGTGAGTTATACACAACAGAACACGCTTGCAGGAAGTCGGACACAAGAATGTTACAGGGAATCCTGTCGATTTTTAAAATAAAACACTTGACAGGGCACCGACTTACAAGTCAACATTACGTTAACCTGCAGGGAGCGTGTGTAAACAGTTCATAGGGTTTTAGTGGCAGTTTCAACCACATTCAACAAAAGATTCATTTTAGAGGTTGCAAGCACATCATATTTGACACCACTCACCCTTTTTATATGTATGATTTCAGAAAAAACAAGACATGCCAAGAAACACATCTTTAAATGAGCAGATTATCATACAATTCTCAACACCTTCAGACAAACTCATCGCCTTACAAATCTGGTCGAGCATCCAGTTCTAGGAAACAATCAGAAACTATCCTGGTAGGATGTGAGGTTACGTTGAGGAAGGCCCAAAACACTGCCAAATATGGACCATGATTCTTCCACTCCCAGTGGGACCCAGGGCTAACTGTCTTCCACTATATAAAAAATAAAAATATACTTTCTGTTTCACATTTGGTCCTCAAAGGACCGCAGGAAGTTAGAGAGACAGTTGGAATGAGAGTCCAATGTTGCTTTTGGTGTGTTTAGTCAATATTAGGGATAGGAGACTGCAAGAGCAACACAACACATTATAAAAGTAATCAAATTTCCTTTAAATGAAATTGAAGCTGATATTTTACCACAATTACCCATTTGTTCTGTTAATATGTACATGATGCCTTTTTTTTCTAATAACCTGAAACCTTCAAAATGCCCTGAAAAAACTGCTATAGTGTCTCATGAGCTGTGGTTAATTCATTTTAGTATTAAATATTGACAGTAATGCACTGCCATGTCATGAAGTCACAGGTTAAAGCAGTTACATGCATGCATCTAATTCAAGATGAAAAAGCTAAAAAGTAAAATGTCTCAAGTAATTTATTACTGCAAATTAATTACATGTTCGTATGGTGCTTATACCATTCTGTGTTGCTGCTGAATACCCAGATGTCAAAGACTTACATGGAGACTTTTTGGTTCATTGCACTGGTTAACAGCTTTGTTCCACAGTTGAGCGCATCTGTTTATTTCAGAAAAAAGCTCAGCTGTGTATCTCAGAGATCTGCACACATGGAGTATGAGGCTCATCTACACTCTATTTTGGTCAGTTTCGAGAATGTTCACAGATCTGTGGTCTACGCTGCAGGGAGCTTTTCATTAATCAGCCAAAAATGACAGTTTTGTCTCCTCTTTTTAGTTAACTCCGTGAGGGGAAAACTTAAATATCTTCAACAAAACCAGGGTGCAAGAGAAAGGAAGAGAAAAATGAGTGAATTGATTTAGAAGAAGCATTTCTACACATATTTTTGAATTAAAAAAAAAAAAAAAAAAAAAACTAAACTAAACTAACAGCTGTTTGCTGTTCACTGTGTTTATGTGGAGAACACAAGGGTTTACCAAAATGTTTTTATATCTCAAATCATGTTATCTAAAAAATGACATGATAAACAATAATTTAACGGTCACAAACTCAAAAGTCTCTTTTGAGGAGATGGAGATAATTCGACTGAAATTATGTTGATATTGGTCATTATTGATTTTGCAATCAATCAACCTGCTTCCAGCTCATGATATGTGGATACTTGTTAGGATCTTTTGGCATCGTATTTAAATATACAGGCTGTAGTTTGGTACACTTCAATGTCTGAAAGTGACACCATGACACCACTGCTTAATTTTATTTCTGTTAGTGATCTTCCAGTAAAATTTAAACCTATCACTGTGGTAACCCAGGAAATGGGGGGGGGGGGGGGGGTTAGTTGTGGAGGAAGAAGTTATTTGTTACAGGTTTGAGATGCAATGTGGTTAATCATTTCAATAGTTTAATGAAAAAAAAAAACTGTTTCATAATCTATCCCGGTAATTTTTGTTGTATTAATCAGGTTGTTTTTCTGTTCACACAAAACAGAAAATTGTGTGTAGAGGTCCCTGTCAATGTGCCTCAGGCTGGATCAAACTATCTAATTGGAGGGCAGATTTTTTCGCTGGCTGTTTTCCCAAACACATATTAATTTTGTCACAATGTCACAGCTTGAAAACAATTTAATAAACTGCGTTAGCTATGTGAGAAATACAGTGTGTACTACTTCCAACAATTTTCTATTGAGCAACTGACCAGTCTACCTTGCATACTGTATCCCAATATGCAATGAACCAAGACAGCAGGGTCCGGTCGGAGTGGTCACATGATCAACTTCCATTTGTGGAACACTACACCACAGTCAGGCCACAATGAAGTAATACTTGATGCTGCTCTGTAAGTGCAGTATGTAGAATGAGGTTTTTAAAAGGGCCACTGTCTTTCACTTCACTGCAATTCCTGAAAGCTAGATAAATTTCTTTAACACAGCACTCTCTTGGTCTATACAATGTAAACAGAAAAAAAGCATTGCAGAAAAGAAGCCGAAAAGAAATCTATTATGCACACAATCACACACCAATAAGCACATCGAGTTTTGCTGTGCCTGTCTTGCCTGAGAACACTCTGACATCCTGAATGACAGCAACCACAGTTACTTATCCAAATAAAACTTCCAAAGTACCTAACCTCCTGGTGTGGAAATGCTGCTATTAGTTAATGAAAGTTTTCCCACCAGAAGCGTCACTGTACATTTCTGAAATGTCCCAGAAACAAGTGTCTGTTCAGCTCCACTAAGGACTCTATTTTGGCGCTGTTATCCCAGCTAAGGTAGTTTAATTTCCACTGAGTAGATACAGCAGGAAGAAAGTCAGACCTGAGATTGACATAGAGAATGTGGTGAATTTTCAAACCCAAGGGTTCGACTCTCTGAAATGTAGGTAAACATTTCAGAGGGTTTTAAAATAGACTTGAACCGCATACGAGCACAGGTCCAGTTTAGAAGTCCAAAAGTGCCTCTTTTTTTTGACACCGCTCATCCTTTTTATATGTATAGTTCCAGAAAGGGCAAGAGCAAGACGTACATCTTTATATGAGTAGATTACCGTGGGATTCTCATGGGTGTCCTAAACCTTTGGGTGAACTCATAATCTCACAAGTCCAGCGAAGCAGGCAGTGCTCTGAAGTGTTCCACTTTTGTCACACGCCCGGTGGACACCTGAAGTTGTGCAAAACTGGACCAGGGTGTCCTGGTGGCACCCAGGGGTAAGTCTATCTTTGAAGTAGTACTTCACTTCAAGGCCCTGGCTTTCAGAAGGCACTAACATCATTGATTTAAGTACTAGAAATCTTAAGTTTGAAACCATTCAAAATAAGATCACAATGTGAGGGCTCCAACAACTCCTTACCAAGGATCAGTATAGAGAAATGTGACCAAAAAAACCTAGGTGTGGATTAAATTTTTACAACTCTATAGAATATTTTCACACTTCCCATTTTAAAAAATAATTTTTTTCTTCTTTCTTTTTGGGTTGTGGATTGCCCACCCTCAAGCTCGCCTACAACAAAACATGAGAAGAACTGCATATTACAGATCCTTGGACTGTGTTTCTGTTGCTTCTGAGCAATCACACATTTATCTGACCATACACATCCTGCCGTGTTGAAGACTGAACATCCCGCACACAGCGCACAGAAACACACAATTTTCTGATTTGTCTGTCTGATAGTGTTGTCAGGACTGCATGTCAGACAGAAGGATTCTATTACAGGATTGATTTGGCCATGCAATTAGGGGGCACTGGGAATTTCTCATTTCACTTTTCGCTCTGTGACACTTTCTCTCGGGATCTTTGAAGAAGAGATAAAGTGATCCGCATTTATGGTTGCCAGAGGAATAACAAAGAGGCAGGATATGGTAGGAGGAAAAGCTTGTGTGCCATTTTGTTCCTTAAACAGAGCGGGATATCTTTTTTACTCTATTGATGCACAAAAACAAAGTGATAGAAAGGATTAAATTTATCCGGGTGGATCTATGTGAACAAAAGTACACTCAAACTTCTTTATCTATCACTTATCTTCATTTTAGATTGGTCGCCTTCCTTTTCCAGGATGTTTTCCTTTCATCAATTCAATTCAATTCAATTCAACTTTATTTATTGAGTGTCAAATTATGACAAATGTCATCTAAAGGCACTTTAGGGATACAGTTCAACTCACTCCAACTTAGTTCAATTAATACAAACACAATAAAACAACAAAAATAGTTATTGCTTCACCAAGAAAACCAATAGATTCCATCAAAACCTTTCTCAGATAAAATCCTCCATCCTGAGCAAGCACCAGGCGACTGTGGAAAGCAAAACTCTCCTTTAAAAGTAAGAAAATCTCTGGCAGAACCAAGATCAGGAAGGTGACCATCTGCCTCAACTGGTTGGGGATTGAGAGGGCATGAAAGAGGAGAGAACAGCAACAACAACAGATCAGTGGCACCTGCTGGAAAAAAGGAACACAGAATAATACAAACAACAATAGTGTTCTGAGTAAAGTTGGAATAGATGACAAGAGAGTGAGGAGAGTTGTATTACTGGAGGTTCTCCAGCAGTCTATGCCTATAACTAATGGATGTTTCAGGGCACCTAAGCCATCCCTAACTATAAGCTTTATCAAAAAGGAAGGTTTTAAGCTTAATCTTAAAGGTTCCCAAACATAAATTGGCAGCTGGTTCCAGAGGAAAGGAACCTGATAACTCAAGGTTGTACTTCCCAATCTATTTTAAGAAACTCTTGGAACCTAAACTAAACAAGCAGTCTGAAAGTGAAGGACAATCCAATAATAAAGAATTGCAATAGTCTGCTTTCGTCTGAGACAGAATGTTCCTAAGTTTAGCAATATTATGAAGGTGAAAAAGACGGTCTTAGAAACCAGTTTAATATGTGAGTCCCAGGACAAGGACAGGATTCTAGTCAAAAATAACTCCCAGGCTCATAACTGTAGTAGTAGCCAAGGTAATGCCATCTAGAATAACTACATAGCTGTCCCTGAAGTGGTCAGGTCCAAATACAACAACTATAGTTTTACCTGAATTTAGCTCTGGAAAGTTTTGAGTCATACAGGTCTTTTTGTCTCTAAAATATGCTTGTAGTCTGACCAACTGGTTATCTCAGCTTATTTAGCTTACTATCTGAACGCTCTGGAACAAAAGAAGTCAATCTGAATTTCTCTTGCTCTTGATTGTCAATTTGTGTTCATGAAAAATCAGTAAATGATTTATTGATCTTTATGAAAGCAATTACTTTTATATTTTGAAAATGCTAAGCATGCATTGTTATTTATACACAGCAAAAAATCATCAATTCTTCTCTCACCTTCATTTTGAGTACTGGAAGTCAGACATTATTCTATAAGTCTTCAGTTATACTAAAATATAGTTTTTTTTCCAGTTGTTTTAACAGGAAATATGTCCCTTGCCTTCTTTTTACGGGTTACTTAAATGTGAAAACTGACAGTCTTTGTTATTTTGAGTTCTGCTATAGAGATGATGGTTTTATGACTCATATACTAAATGTCAGTCTGCGCTGAAACCTTTTGATCTTATGGTAAGAAATGATTTTTAAAAAACACTGTAAAAAATACCACTTCTGACTAGATGGGGACAGCATATTATATGACATATTGTGCAAGTGCTAGTGGGACAAAGTGGTATTAAAAGACATGCTGGATGTTCCCAACTTAGCACAGTATTTTCAGTGGCTGTTTTGTCATCACAGGAGATCTCTATTCCCACATGTGGTCAGAAGTGATATTACTCTATAGAGTGGTTTTAAAGCAACACAAAGGAACTTTTAAGGTTTTTAGCTCAACAGGTCCCTCTCTAGGTGTGGAAGCTGGCTCACTTTTGTGTCACATAAAAATTGTTTATTTACCTTGTTTTCTTCATCATCACTTACTTGTGTCTCTTAGTCACCTCTACTATGATGTCTTGTGTAGCTCTTTGAGCTAGTCTCATCTTTGGGAATGGGGGACATAACCTATCGGCAGCAGCTGAGAGTTCAAGTTACGTTAGCTGGTTTTGCCAATGGTAAGGACGGGAAACCTGGAGAACTAGACATCTCCAACTAGACAATAATTCCAAAAAAATGATAAAATATGTATTCAAAAAAACCTTTAAAAGATATTTTGTGCTATTTTAAGATAAATCATACATTCACGTCAACTTAGTGCAAACTGAGAAGCAAGTCAATAAGAGATGTTTCTATGCCCTCTAAGATGCTCTCATTTGCATGCTTTGACTGCAATAATAGTAATAAATAATAATAACAACAAAATGCAGGTAATTAGTATCATAAAGTATGATAAATTAACACTTGTACCCTTTCTCTTGTAAATTCTGAAAACCTATATAAAACAATTATGTCTGTAAAACTCTTGAAGCTGTTAAAAGGGCTTAATGTTGTGACATTATATTAAAGAAGCACTCATAATGTGCATTATACAACCTACTTCAAGCTTATAAATAGATTTGCATTTAGATTTAATTAAACTGACTTTATTTGGATTACAGTATATTTTTCAATTATCTTTAACAATCCTTTTAAACAAAGATCATTATTTCAATAGCTAATTATAAGAAAAGAACATCTGCATATTACAATTAAATATAGCTCAACTTGAAGCATTAATGGGTACAAAGAAAACTGCAAAGCCATCAGATTCTTCTGATTTCCTCATGTCACAAAAGAATCTTACGTACTGGCAGTGGGCGTTTTGCATCAACACATCACCTAGCAAGACAGGAAAGGCCAAAAGAGAGAATTAATGAAGTTTTCTCTGCTGGATAATTAAACAATTTCTCTCCCCAGGTTTGCTACTAAGTAATGGTATTAGAAAGATGAGTGAACAACAGCATATGAGTTTCTATTTTCCTGTTTCTCCAGGTGTATGTGGAGGTGGTATGTACAGTGAAGGCTAGTACCCTTTACTGTATGTACCATACAAGTTATACAACAACAAGTGTTGGTGCAGTCATATGCAAAAGATAGTTTCCTCTCTTTTAATCCTATGTTTGTATTTAGGTATACAAACTTAATAAAAGTTATCTGATTGTAGTGAGTCTTACTACGAGGCAAATACAACCTCAGATGAACAGTAACATGCCACTGTTTTTATGGTCCTATTAATAAATTTACAAAATACCCCTGTCCCCCTTCCTTTTCTAAGACCATTGGTTATGTCTGTCTCTTCTGGCACTTTGTGAACAAATACCTGAATGTGCCAAAATTTCTGCTTTTATAGAGGTATGCACACCTGCTGGTGATCATTTTGTTCAGGGCTGATGACTCAATACATGGCTACAACACTCTTTTATCCCATAGAGGTGGGTACTCAGTATTGGTCACCTGATTGTTTTGGGTTTTTTTCATGACCCACTAAGTATGTTTAGGTATTATGCTATAGGGTATAATCTTTTCTTTCCTTTTAAAAAG
The DNA here is from genome assembly GCA_028564865.1 of Zenarchopterus dispar. NCBI lineage: Eukaryota > Metazoa > Chordata > Actinopteri > Beloniformes > Zenarchopteridae > Zenarchopterus > Zenarchopterus dispar. The sequence goes on along the minus strand of JAOWBL010000014.1, from coordinate 7,006,865 downwards.
TAAAAGCAAGTGCCCAGATAGTTTCATCCAAAATTTTTCTGAGTTGAATAATCAAATCTTATCTAATATTCATTCTTCTCCATGCGCTCAATGTGCCTATAGATAGGCTAATGGGCTGCAGCATCATCTTCCGACAAAGGCGTTTTTAAAAATATGTTTGAACCCCTGTAGGTCCGCAGGGATTTAATTGCAAGGGAAATAAACAGATATGTACTTAATTAAATCCCTTTACTGATCCGTGTTTTTGAGTATTTGCATTTTATTTGCAGGTGGAATTCTTGATATCCATGTCATGATATAAAGAAGAGCCTCTCAGTTCTTAATCATGTCACAGCCCCCCCCCCCCAATCGCTTCTGTATTTCTGCATTGCAAAGACAGGGGCTGGCTCAGGGGAGCTATTTGGCTCACTGAACTTGTCAGAGAGTCGCACATTCAACAACTTGTAAATGATTTCAATATGCTTATTTTGATACTTTGTACGTCTGCTTGAGGGATTACCTAGCCGCAGAGCTTTGTGACTGTATTGAATTTTATTATGCAGCCCTAGAGCTGCATTGCATCTGCATTATGGCAGACAAATTAAACTAGAAAGCAGTGTCCTGCAGTATGAGGCTCAAAAACATTGTTGAAAAACTCTTGCCTGCCTCCTCTTTGTTCCAAATACTTTTGTTGACAGTGTTATAGGTACTGTTCAGCCTTAAACAAGACCCAAACTAACTGTGTGAGTCTCTCAAGAGCACTAATCATGTTTATGTTCCAGTTTGCAACACAGAAGAATGGAAATGTGCCCATTCAGACATTTAACTACCATTAAAATAACACTGGCTAACATTTGGACTCATTTGTACTAATATGGTACTTGAGAGCCTCATCGTCATTCTCTGCTGGGTGCTCCTTTCACCAGTATCCAAGTCCTGTGGGTCCCTGCTCTTCACAGCGGTTCTTGCTGAATGCTGTTGCGTCATTGTTGTCCTCTCTCACTACCAATTCTGCAGTGATGATCATTGATGCCATGAATGTATTTACTAAGTGATTATTAACTTGTAATTTTGCTTCTTTTAATGCCTCTTTTACACCGTGCTTCACTAGTTTAATCACAGAGGACTACATCCTGTACAATGCCACTAATCTACCGAGAATTTTCATTCTTCATTCATTCAGCAATCAGTGTAATAATTGATTGTAGTCCTCTATTTGAATCACACATAAGTCACCAACTATATTGTTATTTACTTTAACAGACAATCCGGTGACTACATCGCTTTGTTTCAGACCTAGTTCACATCACGAATAAAACTACAACGTAGCCGTATTTGCTGTTTAAACTGATAGTGTTCCCAAAAAAATCATTCCAAAGCAGGCACGATTTCTTTAGTCACCTGGAAGTGGTTGGTATTTGCAGTGTCCGATGTCATGAGGTGTAGACAAACTGTCATATGTAAGGTTTGTCTGTACCCCGTGATGGCTAAATTTAACAGCACGGGTTATTTATGCCAGCATCTTAAACGGAGCAACGCGGCTGAGTGGGAGAAGTGTGTGGCACCCACTGTGAGCTGCAGACAGCCGAACCTTTAAAACACCCACTGAAATGTAGACAATCCCAGCAGCATAGTTTCCCTGCAGTACCCTATATAATAAGAAGAAGACCTGGTGGATGGCCACTACAGAACATCACAGCATTTCACATCTCAAAATATAGTGGCAGTTTTATAATCCCAAGCCTAAATTCATCCACAAGTGGAATACAATCGATTCTAGTTAAGTACTTGATTTCGTATTATTATTCGTTGTAAATTTAATTAAGCATTAAAGTTGAGATTGCAATTTATTTATTACCGTCGTGATAGTCACCTTATCTCAAGAGTTTATAAAGTTAAAAAGAGTTTGAAGAATTTCTGTCTTCTGTATTTTCTTTCTTCTTAAGAGAAAAATAAATCAAAATCAAAAATTGGGTGTGGTGTTATCCCCAAAAGATAAAATATCAAATTTGTCTATTGTCCACTGTTAAGACCACATTAGTGTTAGATCAGTGGTTTCTTTCAGCTTTTTAAGAAGGATAAATAATTATTCAGCCTGGTCTCATGGCAATCTCCTATCTCATGCTGTTGTTACATATTTTCTTTTATATTGCATATTATGGTATGCCATGTGCTGTAAATGAGTGATACTATGGCATGCCCTTTTACCATAACTGATTAAAAGAAAACAAACTTAAAGCGATTAGAAATTAAGTTAAGAGTATGTTCCAGATGGTGCACTGTTTTTAAACAGTACCATGAGATCTCACTGGATTATTAGACAGGTGCAGGGCTTTAGACTTGATTACAGAATAATTTACGTCATGTTTGTCGTGTTCTATTTTAATGCAGAAATCAACTGGCTTTGTGGCCATGTCAGGTTCACATAGGTTTACATTCTTTAAAATATTTTTAAAATCACTTTTTTTTAAATTCATGCACTTGCAATGAACCTGTTGACAAAATATTGAAGATGCTCTATGACTACGGTAACCATCTTCTGTAGCAAATATGACTATCACTTGATCTGACATGAAAAATAGTAAGAATAATCTACCTCAAATCAAATTCACAGTGTCTTCACATGGCAGCTGTATCACCATGAAAGACTACAACAGGAAATACCTCATACGGTGCATCCATTTATCCATTTGGAGCCACATTCCTCAACCCAACAGCATCCAGCAGTGGCAGTGACAGCTTTAATTTGGTGGCTGGTGGTCAACATGATTAGCAAACTGCAGGGAGCTTTCGCAAAGTGGACCAACTAACTTTGCCACCCAGAGTGTGGGAGGAGAGGAGCATGCAACCAGCAATGAGAAGGTGTGAAGCTGCCATTAACAAGTATTATTTTAATCATTCTCTCGTGCAGAGTGAGGAAAGGTTATTTGATTCATTTTGTTTGTGAACATAACCTTCAGGTATATACATGAATATAAATCATGTACAAGTTGTAGGACAAGCCAAGTACATAATTCACAATGTCCTTACATATTACCATTAAAAAGAAATTAAGCAAGCACACACAAATACAGAACACTCATACCTTTATTTCATATGCGAGGAGCAGCCCAGGCACTGCTTCATTTTCCAGTTGGCAGGGAGTTGATGTGTTCAGATATGATTTATTGATCATGTAGAGCACATTAGTTTACCCACTGTGTTCAGTTAAAAAGCAATAACGCATTTTACACCCTCTGTTCCATGCGAATGCAATAACACTAAACTAATTACGCAAACTGGGGACGGCAGCGTGATTTGTAAAAGCCAGGGCTGCATGCTGACTCTGAGTCATCTTCAGTGAGATGCTGAAAATATTGAAAGTAATATAGCAAGATGTGATTAATTCATTGACACCTTATCTCTTTCCATTCAGTGGGTTCATGTGGAAAATTAGCCATAGGGCAGAAACAGTGACTCGTTGATGCTAAAGTGAACCCAGGTAATGACTATACTCATGGGGTTTAGCTTTCTTTTCAACATTTCTTTCATATTCTGTTTGTGTTGGTGAAATACATCTGAATTGTAATCATTCATCAGCAGTAGCCTCGGAGGGCCGGATAATAATACAGCACAAGGACATGCAAATAGGGAATATTTGTTATTAAAAAAAAAAAAAAGAAAACATTTACAAAGGTTTTGAAAATTGTCAGTTTTAATTAGATTTACTTGCTATGACAAAGTATATGAGTACAGCTTGAGCTGTACTCATATACTCATGTATATACTCATGTATTTGTGTTGTGGGCGTAAAACTGGTGAAACATTCATGTTAGTGCCCATAATGCCCATTCTCTGTCAAGCTGTCCAAATGATGCAAAATTGTATTTATTTGCTTACTTTTTTGTTGTTGTTGCTGTTTTTATACTGACATTCTACATCCCATGCTTTTTATATTGCCATGTCCTACATCCAATATTTCATGAGGTCCTTATTTTACTTTTCACTAGTTCTTTTTGGATATTTGCTGGTGTCCCTCAGATCATGTCAGCATGATAAAAGGGTCATTAGTACATGATCAAATTTTGACCAAGTTTTAGCTGTTGGTCAGATGGCCTCACATTTTTCCTTAGAATACTTTGATCTGCAGAGGAGTTCATGGTCAACACAATGACTTCTAGTTATCCTGCAAAACAACCCCTTATCATCATTCCTCTACTACTGTGCTTTACAGTGGTTTTATTTATTTTGTTTTGTTTTTCACTGATTGGGGTCTTGGTCATCGCCTTTGTGGTCAGAGAAGTTGTTAAAGTTGTTTTGAGTAAAGGACTCTCACAGTCATCCTACATCCTCTCCATCTATAGCCACGGAGGATGTAGTTTCTTTCATTTAAGAGTGACAGCAAGCTTGGCAGGTGTCGAAATCATCTGAGAGACAAGTATTTCTTACTCCTCATAGGTCTTGGAATGAGATGGAGTAATTGGGACGAGCAATGCAGAAGGATGACTGTAAGCTTACACCCTGTAGAGATTGCCTGCCTGAGTTAACTCCCAGGGTCATTTGACTTAATGATGTTGCTCAGCAATAGGGAAATTTAGACTCAGCCCAAAGGATAAACTAACCCATAGAACAGGTGATGATTATCGAAGTCTGATCAATCCCCACACACCCAAAACCCCTACATCTCAGTGTCCACTTCCTCTTGTACCCAACAGCACACCCATGGCTTTTGAGGCATGACAGATTATTGGACAAATAGTTATTGAGGTATCCAAGGAAAAAGAAGATTATTTTATTTATTAGTAGGAGACAATACAGTAGATGTAGAAACACACCTATTCTCGTGTGTCAGGCCTGAGTGCATCAAACTCAGTTTCATTATTTATTTGCCTTTTTTCTTGCCTGGGGACATGGTGACCCCACCTAACTATCCCAAGAAAAGAAAAGAACCCTAAACTAAGTCCACACCTCAACGGAACATCCTCAGTTCTCAAACACTCACTTGGGTAGTAAAACTCTGCACAGGCAAAACTCTGTAAGGTTCAATAGATCAGCTTAGCAGTTGTCGAGATAGGAGAGGATCACATAGACAGGACAGATAAAAAAGATTCCTTGATGTTTGGATGAGATAATGGTCTTTGAAAAGGACTTTGCAACCAAAGTTTTGATTCAGATACCCCATTAGTACTTTTCTTAACAACTAATCTACCTAACGCTGGATTTGAGTGCTTTTGTAACTTGGCTGTAAAGCAACAGTTTTTTTCCTGCAATAACAAGTCCCTTTCAGGCATGCTCTACTTTTTATTAAATCGAATGCCAGCTGATTATCAAAGGTACATCTGAAAAGGCCTCTTGGTGCTTATTCTTAGCATTTTTGATGCATTTTCACTAAGTTGCACCTAGAAACATAAAAGTATCCCTATTAACACAACACAACTCAGATACACTTTAGTCACATTAACACACAGCCAAATACAGCAACTATGGTGTTTTTTTTCTTTTTGTCTATGATAAATTCTTCAGAGTAATCTGAGAGGCTGCATAAAATTTTTTTTAAAAAGTAAAGCAACAGATTTTTTTTATAAACTGTGATTAAACCCAAACTAATTTTTAGGACGGACTCTTTAGCTTAATCTGATCCAAATGAACAAAGTAAAACAATTTAAAAGTGCTGGGCTTCTGTCTGATTTAAATGTTAGCATTAACTTCTCCCAGTTAATTGCTGTCATTGTTTATCACAATGAAACATGCATGTTAATTCAACATGAAATTTTCATCCCAAACCAATATGTTCTAATCAGGAAATTTTCAAGTTTTGCATAGTGATTGTTCTTTATCTGACAAGCAGAAGTGACTAAGAAACAGTGTCCTCAGCTTAAGTGAAAGTATATGCATGTACACTGATAAAGACTTGGCATTCAAAATTGAATTAGTTTGGTGTAATTTTAGAAATCTAAGTCAATGAACACATTAATGATATGCCACATTAAGTTAAAAATCTCAGTTAGGCTATCTGCTTCATGGCTGGCCTTAATACCATTTTATGAGCTCCAGATCTTTGGTAGAAGATAACAACACACATTAATAGCTTTATTTACTTTTGGGAGAAGGGTGAGGTTAAGGGAATCTGTGTCCAATACTGAACAAGTGAGATCCAGACATGTGATGGGTGCACACAGCTGAGAGAGAGAGGATAGTGAGAATGATTTTTTAACGTGTGCAAGACAGGCCAAAGAATGCACAACCAAAATGCACTACAGGGAAAGTAAATTGTATGGCAGTAAATAAATAAATAAAAGCCCTCTCTAGCAGTAAGTGTGATGGTGCTGGAGTTTGAAATCAACTGATACTGAACTTGTCATCACTCAGTTTAAAGTGTGCCACAGAGCTGAGGTCTTCAGAATGCTGACATACGCTTTTAGCAGCTAAATTGAACTGAAAGATTACTGCACGTGGCGTCCACGAAAGTGCTGAATGTTGCAGTTGGTTACTCTCCAAAAAAGCCACAAAAAATAACAATAATAAATCTGGATGCCCATGCTGAAAGCCTCCACTTAAGATCTCCAAATGTTCGGCTCCAGTCCTACTATAGTCATTTCAAAGAAAAAAATAGTTTAAAAGTTCAAAAGGTCAATATCGAAACAGTGGCATTCGCACTGGTACGGACATTGCTCTTTCCAAATTCAAACTCAAAATGTATTGGGCATTTCTCCTTTTATGTATCTTTTAATCTGTTAATGTTTAGGTTTTTGCTGTGTTCTGTTTTATTCATGCTATTTATTGATGTAAAGCACTTTGGACACCTGCTAGAGGCTGTAAAGGGCTATAAAAATAAATGTTGGTTGGTTGATTAGCTAAAAGATAATGTACAGCCAAATCTGTTACCTAAGAAACATAAAGAAAAAAGTGACATATGTGTTTGAATGGCAGAACATTGTTGCATGAATAATCTGATAAAACATTTATGTTAAATATCTTAAATATCTAACAGCTGGGTGCCATCCAGAACCCTCCTTGTTTATGTAGTCGTGAAGCCACTTTTTTGATTATGCTCTAATTATTTGTTTTATGTCCCAGTTACCTCGTTGGCAACATTGCCTTTCAACAACACATATTACATCTTTGTAACTAAAAATGTTATGTCTGTAATCATGGCTTACTCGCTGGGAACAAACAGATGTAAATTAATCATTTTTGTTCCTTCTTTTTATTGTTGTTTTATCTTTTTATCTTCTACACAAATGAAAGAAAGCAGAAAAGCAACTCATCTCACCCAAGTTAATTGGAAGTTATGACAGATATGCTATTTACTTATGAAAGCCCCAAACCCAGAGCACTTGAGGATTTCGCCTAGATCCTGAACACAAATAAAAGCCAAACAAAATGTGTTTCTGTGCACACATAGTGATACACGCAGATCCAATCACACATACTCATATCCATGCTCATTTTAAAGGCGCTGCATTTTCACCACTATGCCTCATGCTGCATTAGGCCAATCACGATCAATTTTCCTTCATCATATACTGTTATTGCTCTGTACTAGGAGAACATATTAAACTCCAATGAAAAGAATAGCAAAGGATTTGAGGAAATGTAGCATCCATCAGCTATTTTTCCCTCCACTCCCATCGGAGGTAATTGATATTTGAGGCCCCGTTTTGTGCCCTGGTCTCCTTTTTTTTGAAATGAGCTGTTAGAGTACAGAGAAAACAGCTGAGGTGGTGGAACTGGAATTGGTTGTGTGCCGGTGCATGAGAGAGTGGGATTATCCCAGTGTAATGTCAACCTTATTAAACACTATTGCCATCTAAAGATGAGGAAACTGGAATCTGAGAAGGATATACTCCCTGTACTCCATGTTCACCCGTCTATATGAGTGTGTGTACATTTGGGACTGATTTAGGCAGTGATTCAGTATATATACACCATATGAAAAAAGGTAGTCAGACGCCTCACAATTACAGCAGCAAGGACTGTAGTAACATAGTATTCAAACATGTACACACTGGAGCTGGTACTCCTTTATGCATTCATAGTAACTTTCACTGTTCTTCATATGGGTTTTTCACAAGATTTTTGAGTGTCTATGGAAGAAATTGTGATATTCAACCTGTTGTGCATTCATGGGGTCAGACACTGATGTTGGATGAGAAGATTTGGCTTTGAATCCCTGTTCCAGTTCATTCCAGAGTTGTTCCATAAATGTTTGCTGTTGGAGACTTCATGGCTAGTTGTTTGATTTTGTACATCTATGGCAATGGATCTGAAATCAGATAATTAACAGAAATAACCAAATACCTTTTTTCCAAAAGAGTAAGTGTTTACTTTGTCATATAAAACCACAAAATACAGAGGGCTGTGCGCAGCATGCCATAGGAATGATCATAGTGGGCTTCAGAACAGTGATTCTGCCATTAATGCATGCCAGTGACTGCAACAGATACAAAAAAGGCTTTGATATGAAAATGTATTAACAGTTGTGTTGCTAAAGAACATGTATGGCTTCTAATGCTGTCTTCAGGGATTTGATTGACAGATCAGCTAATATTCTGCAATTAATGATGACTGTGCTGTGCACACAGATAGATAGATAGATAGATAGATAGATAGATAGATAGATAGATAGATAGATAGATAGATAGATAGATAGAT
>JAOWBL010000014.1:6959632-6998152 GCA_028564865.1 Zenarchopterus dispar | reverse complement strand
TAGATAGATAGATAGATAGATAGATAGATAGATAGATAGATAGATAGATAGATAGATAGATAGATAGATAGATAATGAACTTAGATACCTCTGTAAATAAATCATATTCTACTGAGTTTACAAACAAAAGATAAAATTAGCTTTGATACTTCTGATTTTTCTTGCTTGCTGTAAATCCAGGCTGTAGAATCACATGGGTATTTGAGTCAGAAGCACATAAAATCAATAATACACAACAAAGCCTTGACTTGTAGGTTTTTATGTTATCACCCAAGCATGACAGACAGGGGAAAGATAACTCACATAACCATAAACGGTCTCTTAGATCAGGGCCAATCTACTGACAGTACCAGCACGGATGTCAACAAGATCTTTATGGAAACACAATTATCATGTTTCACACAGATGGTTTTTTTTTTCTCTTTCTTGATCACTTGGAGTGAACTGATGGATACTCAATTGAATATGTTTTACCTTTAGCAGTTCTCAACCAGCTACTCACGGAAATGACTTCACACCCACATGTAATAAACATTTGTAAACTGCATTTAAATCACACAAAACATACATGTTTACCCGAAGTGTTTGTCTCATTATGAAATAAAACCAAAGCAGGTTGAAGCTTTTTCAAGAACAGGCAAACAATATGACAAAGACTGAGATGCAGTATGTACTGAGCCAATTTATAACAGGTTTGAGAATGTTTATCGCGCTTGATAATTGCCAACATGAATAATAAAGACTCATTAAGCCAAATTCATCAGTCTCTGTGCTATAATTGGGACAGTAGCTGCTGATTTCAGTGTTCACAAACCTATTTCATGTTTTTCAAGTTAAAAAAATGCTATCCTCTATCCCATGATGCTAGGGTGACCAGATGCCAACCAAATGTGGGGCAAGGGCATATTTGTGTGGAAATATGAATGTAGGACAAGTTACTAATACTGAAAGACACTCTAAGACTTTAACATAATGGCTATCTATCTTAAAGGGAATATATTATGTAGAAGTATTCACTTTTCTGTGCTTATGACTATTTACTTGGATATTTGAAATCTACCATCTCAAAAACTCATACATGACATATTCCTGATATTTTGCTTGGATCAGACTAGCTCTAAAAATCTTGGATCTGCAGTGTACTTTGACATCACAGATCCAGGAGAGAGTACAATTATCCACCCTCTCCATCTTTATCTACACTCAACTTCACATCATGCTACACTTATTGTTGCTTAGAAGTGCGCACCACAAACCTTAACCTGTACGTCTGAAAGAGGGAGACGTCACAGTGGCCCACTGTGGTATTTTGACCAAAACATGTCACAGCCCTTTCATTAAGACCTCAGGAAACTGTATCCATGTCTAAATAAAAGGTCATATGTCCTATTTAACCCTCACCTGGCTACGCACTTTCAGACTTTAACACATCCAGGTCAGTTCAATTGTCTGTTAGATTTAGTTTCTTCATTTGTATAACAGACAACATCTCATTAAGCCTGTGTGAGAAAACAGGCAGTGCAACAGACGTCAAGGTTAAGGTAACACATTTCTTTGTCTTGACTATTCCAAGGTCTATCACCATCTGAACCTTCTGAAGAGCAACCAAAAATAACCAGGTTATAGCTATGAATGATCTTGCAGGAGTAAACCCTCAAGAGCTACCCAAAAATTGCTGACCAAAATTCAGTTACTAGTGGACAGAACCAAAACAAATGTGTTAGTTAGCCTTTAGTGAAGTAATGTCACATTCATGGTGATACTGAAGTGAAGAATTGGTTCAGCTTCACTTTTAAGTCTTACACTCTTTTTATAACTGTGTACTGTACTGGTTTAAAATATGTGTTGTTCTTTAAGATAGTGTCTAATTTGCACAATGTGAATTTTGGAGATTGGACTTAGAGCAAAGCTGACACATTAATACAGAAATCTGAAAATGCCAAAATTTCTTTTTCCCTCCAAACATCAAACATTGTCCAGATGTCCGGGTTTGAATGGGTTGTGGAACGACTACACTGTGCATTAATTGGTTTATACCTTATGGGGTATTTTTATCTGCTTTTAGCTAGAAATTTACCCATCTTCCTTTTAACTCAACTTTCTCCTCTTCGTGGTGGCTTTCATGGTATTCCATCAAAGTCTGCATTGCTGAGAGCTGGCTTTATGGTTCCTCTAACTTTTTCTGTTTGGTGAACAGATGCAACCACGCAGAAATCCCTCAAGGAGCTAACGGCTAATTTCCACCCAGTTTGCAGCCTTTTCCATCCAGGTGGTGTCTCTTACATCACAGAGGACCTGGGAGAGAAAAATCTGGGAAGTGCCTTGTGTATGAAGAAGCTGCACAAGTGGTTGCATGTGTAGGTTAATGTGCACGGCCTATGTACGTGCAGTTTGATGAGCATCAAACATTGATGATGAGAACATCTCCATGCCTATGATGAGAACATCTCTGTCTTTCTTCATACCAACTGGATACAAGACAAATCTTTAAAAAAGCATTTCTGCTGCATTGTTGACTTTAGAAAAATGCATCTGATCAAAAGCTAGAGCATAATCTCAGCCTGCAGGATGAGGGGGAAGGTAAAAATGCCATTCAAGACCACACAAATTGGGACACCTAGTCTCCGTACAAGATGTCAAGTTTTAGCCTAAGCATCAGTACAGATATGACATTCTCAAACATCCAACCTCACCTCATGTTTTCCTGTGAAATACCATTAAGCTACTGATGGAGAAGCAGTATGAGGGAATGCCATCACAAGAGTCAAAGTGTTTTAAATTACCTGGTAAGAGAATGAGCTTGAAACACATACAACAAATCATTTGGCTCACAAAACAACTATTGTCTGCTTTACTTCTAACATTCACAAACAGGAAACGCTCACTGATAAGGACTAACGAAGGCCACTCTGGCAGAGTCTGCACCCTTCTGAACGGTTACATAATGGATACAAAGGGTAACACTGCAATTTTGATGTGATGGCAATTTCATTGACATCAAGAGAAACTGATGTCAGGTAACATATCATCCAAGGCCAACTATTAGTGAACATGTCTACAATATCTTCAGTGATGATGTGGCACCTTCTTACTGAACAGTATCCACTTATAGCAGATGAGATCAAAAGGTTAGGTGAAGATCGAGGATAATATTAAAAGTGTCCCTGAATTATAAAATATTAGGGCAGCTTTGAATTTTAATATGAACCAAACTAAAAAGTAATTATTTACTAAAATGCTGACCTCCGCTGCTGGTGTCAAGGTTCTTCCACATCTTGTTCAGAACTTTACGCATCCCACCTCTTGCCACGTACACATGATGCAAAGATACTATCAGTTTTTCTCCTGAGAGCACTTAGGCAGCACCCACTCATGTACTTCATACATGCTCACATAAGTTTTTAACCACTTAGTCTTGTTACGTTTTGCACACATGCACTTTCATATGCAAATTGGTCTCTGGATTTAGCAGCCTGTGTTGAGTCAAAGTAGGCCAGTTAGGAAACGTGTTTTTTCTTTTTGCATGTCATGACATTTTTAACGTAATTTCCTGGGATCTTAATTTAGTTTCTGTCTCATGGTTTTCTCAAAACATGATAGGACAGCAATACTGCATCTCCTGATTAAAATCAGACCTATATGGGTCTATTTATAGCAGCTGGTTTTAGAGGGTGGAGTCTAAACATGCTTCTTTTGTGGTCAATTCTTTTTTTCCGCCTACATATCTATCAATCAATCTATCTGTCTATACTAACACTTTTACGAAAAGTGGAAGAGACCTAACATGAATTATATTTTTTCAAAATTATTTTAGGTTTTGGCGGATTTGGCTTCAGGACAAAAACTTGAAACTTTGTACACTGTTACCCATAAAGCAAGAATAAGTTTGTTTCAGGGACAATCCTCCTGTTATTAACAATCATTTTATTCCAAGTGGAAAAAAATATTTTATTCCAACTTCATGGGCAACTTTGTACATTTTTAAAAAACGTGTCTGATGGTAATGTTGCCTATAAAATATGGTAAGCTAATACTTTAAAGTCATATAAAGCATACTTTCCTGACATGCATGATATAATGCCTACTTGTTACATTAAAATACCATAGTGTATTATGACAAAAAATGGGCAATATCTATGCAGTATATCCGTATCTAACTATCAGTATTTAAATTACTTACTCCCAGTAGAAAGTGTATTTTGTAATTGGTATTTGTATTTGAGCACTGAAAAATATGTAATGTATCATATTAAAAATACTTCTGCTTTGTACTTTGCAGTTTAAAAATGGCATCAAATATTTTAAGATATCTATGAAATGAAGTAGTGGATCAAAATGATCTATGCGATTCTGGCCGTGGTATATCACAGGATAACTTTTTCAGCATAAGTAAGTGACTTACAGCACCAGCTTTTAGCCAAAGCACCATAATGAGACAGTTATCTTGAGGAGGATGTTTTAAGGCAGTGGAGAGAGAAGTTAAAGGAGATGAATTGATGTAAGCCTATATGGAGAACTTCCCCACATTAATATCATTTACAGAATTATCTTTGGCAGCAATTATTTTGCATCTGTAGATGCCCACACCCCCCATGACTACAGAAGCACATTGCAGCGATTTGTGTTGAAGATGATCATCAAGAGACAACAGTTCCTTGATTTTGGCCTGTTTCCTGGCATCTTTCTCTAAATTTGTCTTGTTTTTGAATGAGAGCTCTGATGAATTGTGGTGATTGTAGAATGTGCACAGGAACTTTTATTATTTAAGTAAATTAGTGGACAATCAAATCTAGGTGCCATTTCAACATGTACATTTGCATATTGACTGCACAGCTTGTTGTTATCTTCTTTTGACAGTAAGCTGTGACATATTTGGTTGCTATATTTGATAGAGTAGATAAAACTGTCTGTTACATAATAGCTTAATTAAATTCCACATTTTTTCATGGCTAAAACAACCTGCTTCAAGCCTCCACTTATATACACGTTCTGCTTGAACTAAGACAACCCCTGCTTGAGTGGATTTAGAATCTTGCACATATGTTCTTTTAGTTGAGTACTGTGAAATCATTGCTGTAAATCCTGGAACAATTTCTGGCTCTGCCTCATTCCGTTGTTGTACATGATGTCCATCCATCCATTGTCTATATGCGCTGAATCCTCTTACAGGGTCATGGGGTTGTACATGACGTGCTCCACTGATTTCCTCATTAACATCAAAGGAGGGAAGACTCCGTCTGTTCGTCTCAACATTTGAGGATTCCAGTTTTTATTTATGCTGAACCACTAAAGCGACTGATATGCAACTGAAAGACATTAGTTTGAAATGTGTTCGTGTGATTCCAGCGATTGTGAAGTGACACTTTGTTGTCATCAGATCATTAACATGAGAAGCCTGTGATCCGACTTTGCTCATTCCTCCATAATTACTGGAAAATTATCTCCCAGTGGTCCAATAAGATCACCCTCTATCATTTCAAATGACTGCACCAAGAGTGTTTTTCTTCCTTTGCCAAGAAAGTTTATTTAAGCAACAAATAATGCTTACATTTTCACACCATGAAAGTTTGATTTTCTCACTTCTCACTGTCTGCTCAGTGAGTGCTGGCATACATACAGCTTCTTTTTATAAAAAAAAAAAAAAACAAAAAAAAAAAACCTGTTATCTGCTACAGCATTTCAAACATCATTAATTTTTTTTTCACCTTCTCAGTTTCTATACTTCAAAAGCATTTACGTAACTTTTAAAAACCCTTTAAGTTCATACTTTTGTTCAGCCAGTTTTTTTTTTTTTTTTTTTGTATCAGCCATTCTTTGCGAGGGATAATCTGCTCTGCGTATTAACAGTCTGGGTTGACTGTGTTCGAGGTGCATGCTGTATGCAATATAATGTAAATATCATTCTCATATGCATACAATGGAAGATTAAGGTTTCCAGAAAAGAAAAGAATCTCTAAAGGTTTTTAAGTTGATCAACTTTTGCTTTGACTATATGGCGGATATCATGAAATTCATATGTCCTTTTGTTAATGCTGTTTGAAGAGGACCTTTTCAGCTTTTTCTTTTTTTTACCCAAAAAAGTCCTTTGTGCTAAAACAACCTCTCATAAAGGTGATTTGCTTGAAGTTAACAGTGTGTCAAGACCACACAGTCTCCATTAGTGAAAAGTGGCCAAAGAGCAAATGAAAAGTTCAAAGCTACGTCCTATTAATGTCAGACGATATTTATGAAGGTCTGTCAATGTCAAATATTGGAAGTCCCTTCCTGCTATTGTTTTAGTTTACTGTCATATGAATATTTAACGTATTTGGCCTAACATTTCAATCATTTTTATTTTAACTTTTTAAGAGAGATGTATACAAGTTTCCTAGGGATAAGAAGAATTTGGTGTTATTCCTGTATATGATTTTGGGTGGATACACCTAATGCAAAAAAGTTTCATGTTTTGTGCTTAGACTGTTAAATTGACAGGATTGAGTAGAGCAAAAACTATAAAAATAAAAAGAACCAGATTTTATAATAATGAATAATTCCCCATCCTTACCTCCAACCACACATTAATTAAAAGTTAACAGTGAACACATTTAAACTGCGACACTAATTTATATATTACACCTTTTAACAAAGTCATTAGGGCTCAAGAGACATGAAATTGACATGCATTTTTTCCTCTTCAAGAAGTATATGGCACTGCATGTTGAAACAAATAAACTTTGAAAGTGAAATTAGATGGAAGAATGAGAGCGTAAGATTAGCTAATTAAGAGGCATAGAAAGAAAAGCCGTACCACTGAAAAGTATCATATATATATATATATATATATATATATACATATATATATATATATATATATATAGAATAACTTTTAAATTGCAAGGTGTAAAGCTGCTAATCTCTCAGCCATTACAAAGCTTTTAGTCACATAAAAATCTCATTGTGGTGTCAGAAAATCAACTCTGAGCTTCAGAGTTTGTACAGAAAACAAAAGATGGCACGAAAAATATTGGATGTGTCAGGAGAAAAAAGTGATGGCGAACTAGACAAAAATAAAATAAACAAGTAATAGTAAAAAAAGAGTCATATTCAAAACTGTTGTATTTCACATTACCTTTAAACAAAATCCACTCTAACATCTCATTATCAAGTATTCTTGATCACTGTATCAGACTCAAGCCTACAGAACAGTACAGATTACGACTAATCAGATACACAGAGGGGTCCAACTAGTTTTAATGGATCAAACCAACCCCTTAACATGCCAAGCCTCATATTTGTGCTTTTCTTTGAAAAATTCTGAGTCATGAAGAGATCTTAAAAATATAAATGAAGTTGTTCAACACGGCTCAACAAACAAATTGTTGAATTAAAAAAATATGCCATGAACCTTTTCAAATGTCAGACTGGACGTTGCTGCTGCTTGCTACTATTAGCAATACTTATTCTGAACAAAGTTGTAACAATATGTGCATATTCTAACAATATGTGCACTGATTAAGAAAATAGTGAACAATGCGATGTATATGTCTCATTGTGGGTGAGTGTTAAAATAGCAGAATTAGCTGACTGTTTACTTTTTCACTACCATAGACTTTAAAGGAGGACGCTAACAAACCCCCTATGATGTCCCTATAGATTTTTCAATATTTTCTACGCCTCTTTTTCTTGAGGTGGAAACCCGCTGGGACACACATACTTTTATTCATTCACCCCAAGTTAGCTAATTTAGCCTGGCTTAGCTCATGCCAGCTTATAATGCTAACTAACCTTACCTTACATTCATTCTGATCAAATTTTTCACTGCATCCTCATTTCTGTTGTTTTCATTGAAATGACATTTGAAAGGAATAATGTCAATGTTAAAACAGGGGTGTTTGGACATTTTCATCATAACTAACTCACAGTTTCTTTAGCCAAAGTACAAAGGAAATGCCGTGGAGGTCCTAGTGAACATCTTCAGTGCAATTTCCCATTTCAATTGTCATTTTGGTGGTGAAATCAGAAATAAGTGCTGCATTGGCTCATAGAGGGCATCACAGATGACTGAGAGGGGGTCTTGCTGCAGATTTCCTCTTTTAAATGTCTGTATGGTGGTGATGTCAGAAGCTGTGTATCGGCTAAATGATTGTATCCCTGCAATTGCTGTGGTTTTGTGACAGCTGGGTCTGAGCAGAAGCTTGGACAAAGTTAGTCAGTTTGAAAGAATAAAAGACCGGAAGATTGACTCGTTTTTAGAACCAGCCTCTAGTGGTCATTTGGGGAAATGTAATTAAACTCACACCCTGGTTTGCATCAGACTGTAAAAAATAATGGATGATATAATGGAAATATTATTATAGATCACTCTATGACCTACTTCATGTGTACAGTGAGTGCAGACTCATGTTTTGTCTTTACTCTGTTCTGCAAAGGGGCAAGAACTTGTTGTTAGAGTCAGTTATTGGGGTTGTGAGAATCATGAAGTGTTTAGTTTTGAGGATGCTGCCTCTGTTTAAATCACTGTGTGTTCCATATTACTGTGTCACTTCTGCTATGAAGCTCCTGCTGTATGGTTTGACCCCTTTGAATGTAAATGTTGTATTAAATCTGCTGAACTTGAACCATTTTCACATCTTTATTTCTTATTAAGTTCAGACACTCAGCCTGGCTGGATAGTCATCCTGGTGGTTAAAACATATAGTACAGAGGTATTGATAGCTTTTTTTTCCACAATGAATGAAGCATTAGGTCACATTGGTTTCTGAAGAGAAGTTTCGAAACCTATTTTTCTTAGTACACACATTTTTCATGGTGCGCAGCCATGTTGCTCGAGAAGCTGATGGGAACATGCCCAGTGTATGTCAGTCAGGTTAAGGCTTGGGTACGACTGCTTCAGTAGATCCCAGCAGAATATGCCATTTAACCTTTTCTTGGCAGGGAAATCAAAATTTTTGTCGTGTTTAGCTGACGCTGGGTTTGAACACACAGCTGGTTGCTTTGTTAAATCCTGTACGATTACAGATGAGGAACTAATAGTGGCCAGCCATTGGCTGAGCCAGCTGTCAATTAGTCATATTAGAAATAAATGTATTGCTTTCTATAAATTCTCCTGGTGTGGTACAAAAAATGTACCCCCCTCTGAGTTTTCATGAGTATGAAATCAAACAATTAATACCAAAACAGTTTTTTGAGCCAGGCTGTAAACAGGTTTATTTTTGCTCTAAATTTTAACATGAAGTCAATGGAGATTGACTTGCTTTTGGAGCCAGTCTATAGTGGTCATTCAAGGAACTACAATGAATCTATTTACTTGCTTACTTACTTACTTACTTACTTACTTACTTACTTATTTATATTTATATACCAGAACATGACCCTTGAGCAATTATTTTAAAAAAAACAATAGCAGGTAAAAATTCCCTTTAAGGGCGAAAAATCTAAGCCAAACAGTGGCAAAGAAAAACTCCCCTTCAAGAGAAGAAAGACTGAGTAACAGGCTGACCTTTGGGTGTACCCTCCTGCTGAAGGTCAGCTAGGTACAGCAGGAAAAAGGAGATGAGAAAAAGAGTATGAAGAACAGAAAGAGGTGAGACACAGATATATTGTCAGTAGTACATAAGACAAAATATTAATAGTCATTATGCATTAGCTGGAGAACTAAGAGTTTTATGTACATATGATTTGGTTAGTTGGTGTACTCCAGAGACGACTATATAAACAGGTTAAACGGTTGGTGCTTGCATCAGACTAGTAAGGCAGATATGGCCACTTGATTGATGGATGTGGCTTCTCAGACTTTCTGAAATGGGTGACGCTCTGGTTTGAACTTTTGACTTGGAACCAAGGGCCAACCATCTAACTTCTGAGTTGAAGCTCATGCATAATTAAGATTCATTGCAGTTTCTTGACTGGAAAAAACATATTTAGTGGCTGATTCAAAAAATACATTTAAACGGTATATTCTGAATATTTGCTGAAGAAGCTGGTAGCCAAGTCTAACTTTGATTGACATATGGTGGGACATGTTCCTGTTGGCTTCCCAAGCAATATGGCTGCACCCTGTACTAAGAAAAAAGGACTTCAAAACCACTATTCAGAAACTAATCAGTCATGAAAGCTAATGCTTCGTCCATTGATTTTTATAGTCTTCACTTGGTACACAGAAGTTTTGACTTAGGAGAACAAATGTCCCAGACTAAAATCTATCAGGCACCAAGCTAAAAGTGAGCAGGTAAGCTTGCTTGCAGAGAGCCGTCATCATCACAACCTTAACGCTGTGAGATTTGACGCATGACTTGTTGCCCCTCTTGCGGGTGTGCAGGTGCTCAAGTGTCAAATTTCACTTGTAAATGGTTCCAGGGCGTACAGGACCAGCAATAAGACCCGCCAAAGATTTACTGCTGCGAGAAACCGGCACTATCTTGGAGCCAGTCAGACCATTGTCTCAGCAGTCCATATCAGACTATAAAAACAAAGCTTTACTGTCCACTCCTTAGCTCCTTCCTGCCTGCGTTTTGTCTCTAAAGTAAGATTTAAGGAGAATCCTCGCTCTAACTCTGAGTTAACGGATGTCTTTTGAGAGGTTTACTGCTCTGTTAGTTCATTTGGCACGATGCTGTGTCTGTGCTGCTATAAACATTGCTATAAAGGGATCAGTGAGGCCGGCCTCTGTAAAGTTCATAAAAAGATCTCTGTCTCTGATAATGTCACTGATATATTTGAAATGGTTGCCCATGAATTAAATCATCTAGCCCATTCTTTTGTGAAGTCTTGCTCTCAATCTCTTGAGTTTTTATGCATTTAATCTTCAAGTCAATATCTTGTTAATTTGGGTTTATTTTAGCCTTTAAGCAGTGTATGATTTTATGATTTAAACAGTTTAAAAGTCCAAATTAAGTTCTGGTTTTGCTTTTGAAATTCCTGCTAAACGGGTAGAAGTGAGCTGGTTTATCCACTTAGGAAGAACAAACCCACAATGTTTAATCTGTTCTTTTTTTAAAATTATTGTTACTGCTCTTTATCCACAAAATTAGCACACAATATAGAAATATTTCCAAGTTCAAATGTGAAGACGAGCATTTGCAGTGAGGACCAGGATCATTAAGAAGTTATATGTTTGCAGTGAGAAATTCACAGGGTGACAATAGTGGGAAAAATCAACAATAGGTATTAGGTGAAAATAATAATAACAGTCTTGAAGAACAAAATGAGAATCTGAAGGGCAAGTTTCAGAATGACAATGTAAAAGAAAAAATAAAATAAAATCACTGATTTCTGGTAATGGGGGTGGTAACTCAGTAACATTATCCCAGTCAACAGAACAATTTGTGTCCAGCCAACAAAGAAGGGCATTCTCATTATTGTACCTTCATTATGTTCATTACCTTCTGTGCAAGAAAATAGAAGTAACTGACCAGGGAAAAAATCATTGCAATGGATTAACTTGTAATAGACACATAAAGAAAGAAACTAGAAAGAGGGAATGATACTATAAGTGGGTGCAGAGTGTCACTCTTCTCTCTTCATCAGTGGGTAATGTTTGCTGTGTCAGAGTTAGCTTCTGTTTTTTTGCAGCTAGCACACTGCTTTGTAATATCAGGAAGCACCAACAACCACTGACCTGAGAGGTTAGAGGTTGTCCAAATGTAGAAGACTTGAGGTCAACTTCTTACTGAAATGTAACATAACAGCCTGAAGTGCCATGACCCAAGATTCCCTCACTACAAAACATGATCAGTGTTACTTACTTTATCTCTAAATTGTTTTAATGCCGTGACTGATCAGTGTATAATACACAAACAGAAACTCAGTCTACAAAGAGAATTTTAATCCCCCTTGCTGTTGTTGAGAGCCATCGACTGGGTAGTGGCCATTCATAAGGGAACTATAATAGGAAGCTTAAATCTCTACAAGTGTTGAACTGCCACTTTGTTTGGGGTCTTCATCTGTATGTGGAGGCTTACTGCTACAGCTGAATACCAAAAAGTCGAAATGAGAAGATTTAGAGTTTTAAAATGATTAACATTGATTGCAGTTATGGCACTGACAATTAAAATTATCAGCCAGTACAGCAACCGAGTTAGGGTCAAATATTTTTTCTTCTTCTTATGCAGTTAAAAATAACTTCCCAGTGGTTTTCAATGAGCCTGCTTTTCCTTGCCAACTAGTCATCTCATCAGCAGAGGTGTGTTTGAGAGGCCTGCTAATCTTCAAGTGCAAATCAGAGATAGCACTCCTTGATCAGCTAATGAAGAGTGTGTGGAAATGTGAAAAGAGAGAGATGGAGAGGGAGAACAGAAAAGAGCTTTTCAGTTGGAGTGTTTGAGAGTGTTGTTCCTGATTACATGTGAAACTACTGAAAGTGGGTTTCTGAGTGCCAATGGCACTTCTTTTTTTTTTCAAGAGAAGAGGAGGTGAGACTTCTCATCATCTCTCGTGTCAGCAGGTAGTGCAAAATGTATGACCACAAATGCAATGTAACTAAACGCTGAAATATGGGCTATATTCCTATATGTCTGTGTTATTGCCAGCCATCCTCATTTTGTTTGAAAATAAACATGAATGCATGCTGTATAGACAAAGAGAATGTGATTGTAATTTTTTTTAACATCTCTAGGTGGAGGACATTATACAGAAAAGAAGTGGTTTATTGTTTTCACTGTGCCATGGATAGAGTACATATGAAAATGCCCACTGTGTCAGCACAGGGAAGAAGCAATAACCCTTTCATTTGGGTTGTTTGATAGTTTTCACAGAGACAATGCCGAGGAGGGCAATATTTGTGTGGAATGAAACTGAAAATAGGCATTTCTTCCATTTCTTTACCCCACATACTCAAGTTTCAAGCTGCATCTTTGCTTATAATGCTACCATCTCTGCAATGATCTCTCATCCTTTGCATCGCCTCCTCACCACACTGCCTTTGATTTCAAGAGCTGAACTATTCTGCAACATTTGTTGATGTGGATCTGCAAGTAAATGCTGCAGAATTGTGCTCTTCTTGGAATTGTTCTTCTTCGCTGACCACCAGGAGAGGAACCCACCATCATCGGCTACACATCAAAAAGGCACAAAGATTGTTATTTATGCAGTTGTTTATCAGTAATGAAAATAATAATAATAATAATAAAATGTCCTTTATATACCACTTCTAAGTAATTTAACAATGTGTATCATAGTAGCCGATAATTAAACCAGTAAAACAACATAAAATAGCAGCAACAATCTAAAATTAGAGCAGCATTTTTTTTCAATAAATATGTAAGTCATAAAATTAAAACAGTTACCTAATGAAGGTAACACTAACAATAATAATGACAACAATAAGGAGAAGGTACTGTCTGTATAGCAGCCCTTCCACCAAAATTACAAATTGCTAACTCAGAGTAAAGGGGACAAGACAACCAGATTAGCGGCAATAGAGTGTATAATATATTTACCTCTAAAGGTCTCCTGAAAAAGGAACACTTTAAGAATGGATTTATAGGTATCAAAATATATTGTGTGACTTGGTTCAGTATCCATAAGCTTCATAAAGTGTGGTCTGTCATAGAAAAAGCCTAATCTGTCTTTGTCATGAAATTTGTTCTGGGAATAGTTAGACAGGCGCTGTGCGTGGATCTCAGTGATCAGGAAGGCACATCGCAGGTCACTAAGTCTGAGATATAAGTCGGGACACGTCCATAAGCTTTAAAGGTGAGCAACAAAATCTTGAAATCAATTTGAAAAATCTAACAGGAAGCCAGGAAAAGCAAGCACAGTGGAGATGTGTTCATACCTTTTTGTACAGGTAAAGAGACTTGCTGCAGCATTTTGAATTAATTGGAGGCAACAGAAGGAACCCTGACTGATATGCAAGTACAATGAATTGAAGTAGTCAAGGCAAAAGTCTAGAAAAGCATGTATTTCCATTCAGCAGTTGAAAGAAATGACCAGATTCTTGTAATTGTCTTAAGCTGGAATAAACAAGACTGAACTAGATGTTTGACTTGAGCATCAAAACTAAGGTTAGAATCAAATTTTACTCCTAGATTTCTGGCAGAGACAAACTGTGAGATTCACAAGGCTGCTGAGACCTGTGGGTTTTATGGGCATGTATAAGTGGTAATTTACATTTTAGTCCTGAATAAGGTGGCCAAGAGCTGTAGCATCTAAACAGAGAACAGAAGGGGACCAAGGACAGAACCCTGGGGAATGCCACAACTGAAATGAGGAAGTAAAATTATTCGGTGACTTAAAAAGCTCTGTTCAAGAGGTACAAGCATAACAAATTAAGTGTGAAGTTCTTAATTCCAACCCAAAACTCCAAATGATGAATGAGGATGTTGTGGCGAACATTATCAAAGGTCACATTTAAATCAAAGACAATCAAAATTGAACAGTCTCCTTTATCTGCTCTTAGAAGTAGCACTACTTTTGCAGTGCTGTACTTCATATACTATACTGTGCTATGTAATTCTGTTTGTTTCATTTCATGCAAGTGCATTTATTTTTATTTAAATTGTTGGTTGGCCGTTATCATAACTTATCAGGATAGTTTATTTCTTTTTGGAGGACCCAGGTCAGATCCTGTTTAATCACTCTGTTTTGTAAATTTTCAGAGCAATAGAGGGGTTCAAGATCTTAAAATAATCCGTGGTGATGCATTAATTAAGATTAAGAATAAAACATGCTAAATTTGTGAACCAACAGTTCAAATCCAAGTTGCGCTATCAAAATAAACCTAGCTAGCTAACATAAATTTTCCTGTGGCTAGTTTAGCTAGTGTGAGGGGTTATCAGCACCATTTGGGATAAGATTTCAAGAAAAAAAAAAAACTCAGAAATTCTGATTTTATAAACTCACAAATTTGTGAGAAAAACCTTGCACATCACATTATGTACTTATCTGAAGTGTGTCATAGTGAAGTACTTAAATGTTCTTAATTAGGTGGCTACGCATGATAGTTCAGTACATTTATCCCCATATTTTCTGTATTGAGACTGATCTAAGAGCTTGGGGGACCCATTGTGTCTGCCCTGCATCTTAGTCACTAAAACATAACTTAAGCCTTTGTCAAAAAAAAAAAAAAAACAAAAAAAAAAACACTTTAGCATTTCTGACTGTTAAAATTTGCACTCTGTACTGGATAATTCTGAACAAAAAAACAAGAGGTTTGTTTGGTTTTTATTGCACAAAGAGACACCGTAACTGGTCAAGCCTGGTGTAAACTGGTGCTTTGCAAAACTGCATAACTGACTAAATATAAATGAAGTGAAATGGTCATAAATTAAACATAATCAAAATCAAATCAACAGTCATCTAATCTATCTTCAAAAACTGATTAAACTGTACTCAAGAGCAAGTGTGGTGTTTTTCTGTTTAAAATTAAACATAAAAACTAATGATTGTAACCACAGGTAATTTATCTACTGTACAGAATTAAGGGTTTATTGTCATGCTTTATCAAAAGAGGAATAAACATGGTTTTAGTAAATTAAAACCAGAAGAATGTATGTTTTTGCCTTTGGGTGGTTTAAAGCAAAGTTTCTATGTTGTTCATTAAGCTTTTTACTTTCTTTTTTTTCCTTTTTGTGCTCACTGCATTTCCCGATACCTTTGACATGGCTACCGTGGTATAATAACACAAAAGTCTTGCAGAAATGGCTGTTTGCAGTGTGGTTAAGAGGAAAATATGATAAAGAGGAAAAAAAGAAAAGATTTTAACAGCTTTACATAAAATGTAAGATTGTTAGAGAGGATGTTTTATCTCAGCAGTCAGAGAGACAAGACGGGCTTAAGTTTCACCAGCGTAGACAGTAGACATCCAGTTAGATGGGCAGAATCAAACAGACAGGTCTGTTCTTCTATTCATGATGTTCCTGCTCGGTTTTCTGGTGCTGTTCGGGTCCAGTGACTATGAAGGAGAAGACCTGACCAACCAATCTGTTGCCTCTGTGCCTTGGGGTCCTGTCCGGGCCTCTGAGTCCTGTGCACGGAGATGTTCTGGGTGACTTCCAGACCTATCTAATTAACCTTGGGACAAAACTCTAGAATTAGATAGATTAAAAAATAAAATGGCCAGTGGGGCAGGAACGCATTCAAAGTAACTAATAAGGTCACTTTTAATGTATTTTCTTATCATATTCATCATTTTGTTGTTGTTTTTGTTTATTGTTTTCTTTTTGTTTTTTAAAGCCATAAATAAAGAAATGGTGAAGAAATAGCATCTGCCTTACATACAATGTTTATACAGTAATTGTGTGCAGACTTTGTTTTACAAATAAACTATATGCAGTCCTTTGCCAGTTATTTTGTCACTAACATTCAAAGTACACTGAGCAATAAATCCCTTAGCCTTGTCCTTCTAGATTTTTTCTTTTTGTTTCTCTCTAATGTGTCTTGTGCTTGTTTACAATGGGTTATTGTAGCAAAACAAAGGTTCAGTGCAGTCTGATGTGATACGTGGCATTATAATAAATTCTGAATCTGGACTTAAATTTGAATGAATGGGATTGTATCTGTATTATAAAGAATGTGACTCAGTT
This sequence comes from Zenarchopterus dispar, assembly GCA_028564865.1. Classification (NCBI taxonomy): domain Eukaryota; kingdom Metazoa; phylum Chordata; class Actinopteri; order Beloniformes; family Zenarchopteridae; genus Zenarchopterus; species Zenarchopterus dispar. The sequence goes on along the minus strand of JAOWBL010000014.1, from coordinate 6,981,650 downwards.
GGATTATACTTAATTGGACTGCATTGAACTTTTTCATTTTTGTGTAAAAGTTTTTGCAACAACTTTTGTTATGAGTTGGTGCTATATAAGTAAAGTGAAAGTAACATAACTGCAAATTAGCCTATAGTAATGAGAATCTCCAAAATTTTTGGACAAGTATAAAAGAACCCTTTATTTTTTTCAGTGACACATAATATTTAGGCTACTCGGTTTTCTGGTGCTGTTCGGTAACCATTCCTTATTCTGATTCAGGACAACATGAAACAGTGGCTTGTATTATTTTTTTCTCACAATTTGTACAAAACATTACAAGTTTATCTCAGCCACTTTCTGAAGGTTTCTGTATGATTTTAGTTCAATGATATTAAACATCTTAACAGGCTTGAAAACTGATTAAATAAGTGTTTATGGTTATTTATTGATTTCTTTATTTGCAATTGTTGGGACACTTTTTTAGCTGTTTGTTTGCTCGTTTGCTTGTCTGTTTATGTTGAAGTTAGGAGTAATCCTTCATCTATCAGGTCAGGTCAGACAAACACTGAAAATGAAGAACAGTCAAATCGAGTTTTTAGGACATAATTTCAACTCATTAAAAGGGAGTTAACATAATTAGGACAGCTGTGGGCAGTCAGAAGATTCATGCTTTTGTTTTTTGACTTCCATTTGTATTTTTGGGCAAGAGGTTGAACCCTAGAAGATATTTACTACCATTCTACAACTGAAATATCCATTTTTACCTTAAACTGTTAAAAACATATTAGAAACATTCTGAAAGAATCAGACTCTGTATTCCTCTTAAACCAGTATGTTTGCTATTGTATAGTTCACAACAGTCTATTAATATCCCTGTAATCTGAAAGGTCACTAATAATGTAATGTCCTAGATATTTAATCTCTTCACACAATTTAAGAAAAGTACCAGGCAGAAAGAAATGAGGGAATATAACCTTATTGTGTTCCTTGCTCTTGCACTTGTAGTCTGCTGTACAACTTCTCTTAAAAAAAAAAAAAAAAAAAAAAAAAAAAAGAAGCTTTTTTTAGTGTTTAACTTGAAACCTTAATCTATACCATATTGTGAACAGACTCTGTAATTCTTGAAGTTTTGCACCAAATAATATATACATATACATACATAAGGTAGTTAATGAGGAAATTTTGTATCATCCACCTCATTTCACATTTATTTACATGCATTAAAAAAAATAAAGAGATAAAAACACATAAAAAAAAGGACAGAAAGAGAATTCCCCAGCTACCACTTATTATCTGCTGTGCAATCTTCTGTAAACATAACTTGAAACAACTCATTCATACAAATTATTAAAGAATTTTCCCATGATTTATTCAATAAAAACACCTTTGAGGTATCAATAAAACATACAAACAATGTTAACTATTCTATTGTGTTGTATTTATATCTAAAATATCCTTTAAGGCAAAAATACACCATGACAGTTTTGGGTTCATGTCTGGAGATAAGTGAATTATCAATAGTACAAATATAACATTCTAGACTAATACAAAAAATAAAATAAAAAGTTTTTCAAGCACTTAAGATAGAATACAAGCCAAGAGCGTAGGACTAAAACTGTGTGATTTAATGACTTAACCTCTCACCTCCGGGGCAATGCTTTGAGCTAAAATGTGCAAAAGTTCCCGTGTTGACACATTAAAAGATTGGAAAAGTACACAGCAAGTAAAGCCTTGAACTCACTGCTAGTGAATTTGAAATGCTCTGCAGTTTTACTTTCCCTACCACATGCCTCCCTATCTTTTCATTTTGAGAAATCATCACTTGCCTCTTGTATTGTGGCGAGCACACTATTATTATTTTCTTTGTTCCCTAGTTTGATTATACTATTTTAACTCGGGTAAATAATGGAAAATAACGCTTTTGCTGCAAGTGAGGAATTGCATCTGAGCCACTTAATCAAAATCTGATTGTAATGACACATTTCCAACATACACATTATACAGATTTAAGTTTCCACCCATAATAGCAGCATTAATATTAAAGTTCAAGATCTGAAGTTAATTTTATAGGGTAACTAGACTTTCATGGTAAATGAGAACCTACCCATATTATTCCTGATGGCATTATCACACATACACGATCACACTTACACTACTTTATTAGGTGCAGATTGTTGTCCTTGATGGATCAGTGGCAGCATTTCCTTTGCAGACTGTAGCTTTCCCTTTTCCACTCAAGATCTCCTGACTTCATTCACATTTGAAAGGCCATCTAATTTTCTGTTTGTTGCTTCCATAGCCACTTATGCTGGTTCTGGTTCATGTGCACGCCAGCATGTGGGTCATCGTCACTGAGTGTATGTCTCTTCGCATGACACATGTTCAGCCCCTGTGGCCTTAAAGCAAAGTCCGGTCAGGCAGACTGCAGCAGGATGCTGCGAGGCAGGAAAAGGGAGCATCCCCTCAGTTTAGCGAAGGTCGGGCAGAGGCATCATTAGGTTGACAGAGTCTAAAACAGGGTCTACTGAGGTGGCGCGGTTGACTGACGGTTTTTGACTCAAGGACATGTCGGTATCAGAGGTTAATGATGGAGGCAGCCTTGGTATGCCGTAGGGGATGTCACTTATCATACTGATACAGATAGACTGTGTGTGTGTTTGCGTGCTGCCTGCATGCGTATGTGTCCAAACTCAACAGACGATTTAAAGGCCAATATCAATATGAGTGTGTTGGAATGAGCCACTTTTTAAGTAGATTCAAACATCACTGTACAGACACAGTGAGATTAAAGCTGACAAGCTGACCAATGCTTTATGAATGCACATCTGATTCAGATTATGGGATGTCAATTTATAACTGAGGGGTTTTAATCACTTAGATAATAATTTAATTCAGTAAACAGTCCCTTTGGAATGAGCATGTTTGTGTGTATCATAAGGGTGCGTTAACCTTTTTTGTTCCTGTTCTAATTGTCCCTATTTGATCACTGTAGCCATGGTTTCAGGCACTTCCTTGTTCCCCATACAGCTCCATTTATCACAGGCAGCAATGGAGATGCACAAAGACAGTCGTCGCTTCAAGGTGAATCCCTTCAAGTGACTCCGTTTGTGTTACCATGTTAAATCGATGTGCTTGGTAGCAACCAGGAGCAATAGATATCTCAGACCATTACAGTTCTGTGTGACTTTGAAGTGCTTTGGAGCTTGAAATGGTGTCAATAAAAGGCAACTGCGGTCAGTCCTAAATGCTCAGACTTTTATAAACTTTTTTAAAACCCATTTTCTTTTGCATATACTTGTACTATACATTTGATTTTCTTTCACTAGCTTTTAAGAAGATGATTATTCTTTTTAGATTCCATCTCAAAGCACTTTTAATAAACCATAAGCATTAGTCAAAGTAGCAATGCAGTTACCTTTTCTTTTAGTTTGCTGATGAAAAAGTGTGTTTCAGATACAGCTTTAATGCCTTTATTTCTTCTTTTTTCCCCATCTCAGATGGAGATCTGTTTTCTAGTCTTTCTGTGAATATTTACACAAATTTGTTGCATTTAAACGTTAGTGCTTGAAGAAAACTGAAATGATTAAAGCTAGACCTGGAAGGTTTTTATTTCTATTTTAAAATATGAGTTTGAATTTGACATAGAGGAATATTGGATTATTTTAATGACGTGTCATCTAACTCTCGTGGTTTCTCCACCCCTAATACCGGCAAAAGCCTCTCAAAGTAACTTTGGAGTCTCATGCTGGTTGTCTGAGCAACTGCATATTTCTTTTTACGACACAATGTCACACATCCACAATGATGAAACTACCTCATAAACCTACAGTGGACAGAAGTGACTAAAGTGGCAGAGGTGACTAAAGGCCCTTTTCCAATATGAGGAGTTTTATGAGGGCCATTGAAGTGTCGATGATCAGGAGTGACTCTGCAACAAGAATTTTAACCTCTTTTCATTCTGTCAGATGCCAAATGTATATTACCCCAATTTAACGTGTTTTCCATCCTTTTTACATTAACTGACTTGGTTGGGTGGTGAGTGACTGCATCAATAACCCGGCTCCAAGGATACATTTAGTCACAGGTCAGGTCTAATGTAAATAAATTGACAATGGATGGTGGAACCAGGATAGGATTTTTTTACAGCAAGGGAAGGAGGTCCAAAACTTGTCATTAACTGACTGAACAGCCTAAAAAGAAGTTCTATGTGGTCAATGGACACAATGGGAGAAGTAGCAGAAGAAGACTGAACTGGTCATATTTTGATTCGTGCGACGTGATTTAAATGAGACACATTGCGCAAGTCCTGTTTCTATTCAGAATAGCATGGATGTGCAACATGCTCCATCTCCTGCACCCAGGACTGCATCAGTCAAGTCTTCCGTTGTTGGTGAGGCCAATCAAACAGACAATGAATATAAGTTCTTCACCCAAGGAAAGTAGCAGGGTCTAATCTTAATACATCTCTAGGAAACCTCTGTAGGATTAAAAGACATCTCTACCGTGGGTAAACAGGGTACCCCTGAAAAACAGCTGGGTTGAGAGTGGTGTTGACTTGGTGCTGAATGGATAGTCTCGAGCCAGGTGTTGCTTTAGGCTGCAGTAAAAGGCGATGACATTGTTCAGTTCTCTCAATGTTTTCTTCAAGTATGAAGTGTCTACTCATTCATTGTCTCTGTTGCAGTGTATGCAAACATTGAGACTCTGAAGCTGTGTTTCTGTTAGCAGGGGTCTTGGCTAAAACCTAAGAGACTGAAACTATAACAGGGCTAACCTTGTCCCAGCTCCTTTCAGCCATTGTGTTTTCATTATGATGATAGAGCCTGTGAGATCCACTTACTTGGCAAACTACCTCCCCATACTCCCTGATGGCAGTACCATCAGAGAGTATAAACAGAACAAAACCAAACTGGAGTGCTAAGATCAATATTGAAGAGCTCAAATCGTTCTCTTTGGTCTTTGCATGCCAGTGGTGTAGCTATGAATGAGAAGAGACAACCCGTACTCGAAGAGGACATCAAGACAGTTGAATGACCTGTAACCATAACCAAATCAACGTCACTTGATAGCCAACAAAATGATTTTGAAAAAAAACTCTGTTAGCAAAAACTATTCAAAGTATCTGTGGACTCCTGTACCGATTGTCAGATAACTATGTATCAGTTTAGTACACAATGTTACCCATCAACAACAACAAAAGTGTCTTGCAGAGGTACAGTGGGCCTCATGGTAGAAGAGACTAAAAGACTAAAGAAAACAAGAGACAGAAGAGAAAACAAGAGATTTACCAAGCAATGGAATGAACAAGAGTAAAAACATCTTAACCCTCCACAACCAAAGAAGAATGCCCTGAGCTAAAAATAGCTACATTTCCTTTATGTTCCTTTAATTTTTACTCAAATTTTGTCACTTCAAATTGTTGAACATGTGTGTGTTTTTAGGACAGGGAAAAGAAGTCAAAGCTTCACCATGCATGTTTTTTAGTAATCTGTCTCATTCCCAACTGGTGGAACAGTTAAGCTCCCATTTTAATCAGGCCACCTGTCTACTCTGGCAGCATAAAGGCTTGTCTGTTCCTCTGTTCACCTGCAAACACAAACCAAAGCATAATACACACTGGGTTCTGAGTGTTTCTAAAACAAGGGTGATATATACACGAGTACTTTTCCTGAACCCATGTAGGAGTAAGAAGACACAGAGAGAGCACTAAAGCTGCTGCTGCTCTGCTAATGCGCTGCTCACTTTAAAACTTGTAGCCCTTTCTGTTAAACATATTCTAACACCGAATAATAAGAAGCATAACACTTAACTCTTCAACTCCCTCTCTATTCACTTAAGATTGTGTGAAAAACTATGCAAAACTCTTGTTTTTTTATAGTTTTACACTGCATGAATTTTCCATAAAATGTGATCTGATCATCATCTAAATTGACTGTCACACAGGGATCACAGAAGAAATAAACGCTGCAGATCCCCTCTTAATTCTGCCTCCACTCTACAACTGTGAGTGCCAAATAATCTCTTAAAGGTGAAACTTTTGCTCCCTAGTATGTGCTTTCACATTATGTCATTCCACAACCTGAAGATATTCCCTTTGTGGTCCCCAGTGTCCCAAGTCAATGGCTGCTTTATTCAGTCACCGATTGAATGACAGTAAAAGATAAAGTTTATACCTGGTTGTTCCATTGGGACGCACATGGTAGTGCTGGCTACAGTTTCCCAGTCACCGTTTGGTATTTTGGATGCTACATAGTTGCAAGAGGGAGAGACTAGACAGCTTTCTCCAGATAACAAAGCACATCAAGCAAGGGTTTGACCAATAGCTAGTATTCCAGATCGGTTGCTAAAGTTTAAATATAATATAATGTGTCCAAAACTGGCTGGTCTCTACCTGTTTGACCACTGTAGTTGAAAACCTGGCTGTATTGTTGTTTTGTTTTGTTTTTTGTTTTGTTTTTTTTGCCACTACATGTTTAGCTTGTCAATTGGCTAGTCATTCTGACATTAGTCCTGACTCACCATCTCAGTGAGGGACTGATTACATCCTCTGTATGAGGTTGCAACCATCCTTGCACCCCAGTTATGCCTTTCCACAATGCCAACTCACACAGCACTCATTTTTCCCATTACACCTCAGTTATTACCTCCCAAGGTGGTACAGCCATGGCACGAGATACTATGTTGTTCCACTTCTGTCCAGTTTGAAGTGGCAGTGGGGTGACCTAAAGGTGTCACAAAGCCAGAGGAAACTGGCAGTAAAAGACAACATAATGCATTCAAGCTGATGACCTTCAGACAACTATAATTTGTGTTTTTACTTGCATTTCCACATTAAACATTCATAGTGTCTGGGCCAACGTGAACCCATGGACTAATTACTTCAAACAACTAAGTGGGGTCATCAGCTTGGACACACGGAGTCCATTTAATAAAATTAGTTTAGGACGTTGTTTAGAGATACTTTGATTATAAAACCAAAACAAAAAACAAACATTTTAAGTTTGCTCTTCATAGGAAGCATGTGCTGTTGTGAACCATGACTTGCAAAAAAGACATCTATAAACACACGATCAAGAGTAACTGACATTCATAGGACTGTTAAGTAATCTCAAAGTGTTTAGGCCTCCATCAGTCTATAGTAAACTGTAAATGGAGATAGTTTAGAATTGTGTCTAATCTTCCTAAAATTGGGCATCCAGCCCAGATGACTCCAAGGACAAAAATCCTCAGTGAGGTAAAGAGGAACCTATGAGTACCAGCTAAAGGCTTGAAAAAAAAAAAATCGCTGGAGCTGGCAAGCATCTCTGTTCATGAGTCATCTACATGTGAGTCACTGAACAGGCTGGGTCTACATGGCAGAACACCACATAGGCAGCCACTGGTCTCCAGAATAGAAACCACTACTGTGGGGCTGACATGCAGATTTCCAAAGAGCACTTTGATAACCCACAACACCACTGGGAAAATGTTGTGTGAACTATTGGAACAAAACATGTAGTTCAAAGTAGAGGACCTAGATATCTCATCTAAAGTCAGCACCAAAGATGGCTAAATAGAGTCTTTCAAATGACTCTGTCTCATTCTGATCACCCAGAAGACCAGTTCAGAGTTGTTCAAAAGCTGAATGTATAAAACCTGTTTGTGAATTTCATTGACAAATTCACCTTCATTCAACACAGTAATCTTTCCACCACTCATTTCATTCTTTTCGTCAGTCACTTCATTCGTGAACAGCGTGTCAGCCTTTTCACTTATTCATATGTTGTGTGAAGGGGTGAAGGGAGTCACTCAATTGTCTCAGGACCAGGACCGCTTGCCATTATTTAGGAGTAAATTAATTCACAAAATAATTACCAAAAAATCCCAAAGGATATCAGGGTCAGTGTCTCCTACATACAAATAATGGCATTTACCTGATTTACCTGGGGACTTTGCCTTGTAACCTCTACTGTACCCTGACAGGTATGTCCCAAAAAAATGCCCCTACATTTCATCTATAAAACTTCATCTACTTTCGCCCATTTAAGCACATTGAACATGCTGCAAAAAGTTGTGGCCTTTGGTTTGATAGTAGCTGAAGTTTATGTCAGTTTTATTTTAACGATTGTAGATTTTTTGTTGTTTTCCAAAGACACAGGGACCATCTCATGAATGCACAGTTTGTTTCTCAGTTCTTTCAGAAATTCACTAATTGGCTCCTGACTGCACAGAACATAGCAGCAAAGCTTTTAACTGGACCCAAAAGCAGAAGGAACAGCATATAAACTCATGGCTATGGTGTCTATCATGTTTAAGGATAGAGTCCAACTTACAGTGAGTGACATCTTTAGGGATCTACTAGTGGAGATGCAGTATGATATAAATAACTGTGTTTGTTTTGGCTTCAAATTAATGGAAAATGTGAACAGATATTTTTCCAGTATTGTCAGAAGCGCATTTAGATGCCAATGGTTATCTCCTGTCTCCTGCCATGTTGCACCAACATGTAGCCCTGAAAGAAAAAAAAAAAAAACACAGACTCTGAAGAGGGTCTTTCGCATTTTTTTACATTTATTTTCAGGATTCACTGTAATTTTTCCAAAAAACATGAACACATCTATATCTGGTTGCAGTTTTATCACTGGGTTCTTTGAGCTTTATATCTGAGCTCTTTTAGTTAGATATTTGATTATATCCTGATATAGGTCAGAGTGAATGGGCCCTTTTTAATCTTTTCTTGAAATAAATATTTTTCAGGGACAATTTAAATACTTCGTGTGTGGTTTTTATATTTTTTGTGTACTTTTGGGTCATTGTTTCTTTTTTTCTTTCAGTAATAGTAGTATTATTGTCCATCCATCCACTCTTTATGTCTACCTGATCATATTAGAGCCAGTGAGAGGCTAATGCCTTTTTAAGGTGAAAGTTGGAGTAAATATACCTCGAACAGGGTGCCACACACTTTCTCGTAGCCACATACATTCATTTAGCTATTAATCAAACATGCAAACTGTGCAGGAAAGTAAAGTATCATAAGAAATCTCATCCAGTGACAAACATTAGTAGCAGTAGCAGTACTATTACCAGTTGTAGAAGTAATAGTAGTAGTAGTGGTAGTCACTGTAGTTGTATATATGTCTGTTTTCTGAATAACTCTGCGTCACAGCATACATTGTGACTTTCCATAATAAGGGTAGGACTATATAACACCACAAACTGTTAAATGTAAGTGCCTCAGTGACAATGTGGCAGAAGGCCAAAAAGAACATTAAGAGAAAAATGTATTATTTACTCCTGTGGTGTTCTTTCTGTGACATAGTAAAATGTCCTCTGTGAAAAAGACCTTCTGGGAACTATTTATTTGAATCATTAGACATTATCCCTCTAAGCCATTAGCAAAACAACAGTGGATGTTGCATTAGGTACTTATGCTGAGCCACAGTCACCTCCAGTTAAATGAGAGTTTGTTGCACTTGCATTGTAAGGGTTTGACACTCTTATAGGGTGGGTGTCAAAGAAAAATCCTTTAATGGCTTCATCAGTCTTTTAAAACAGCGACATTCAGTCTTTTTGGCATTTGCCACTTTCTATTCTTGTTTATTGCAGCTTTAGTCCTCACATACGCTTGCATGAGAGAGCTGTAGTAATAGTTGCTGTCTTCTTAAAACAGGACGTCAAATTAAGTGTGGAGAACAGTGAAGTCTTTTCAGTCAGTTTTCCTACAACAGCACACAGACAATCACTTTAACTGCAATGGGCAATTTTGTATCATCAGTTAACCTTGAGTACATGTTTTTAGACTGTGGGAGGAAGCCGGTGTACCTGGAGAAAACAACAAGAAGGACACGCAAACTCCACACAGAAAGGCCCATGCTGGGTTTCCTACTGTAAAATAAATAAATAAAACAAAACAACTGCATACAGTAGTCATACTATCTGATGAAAAGCTTGAATCAACTGAAATCTGGTTACAGATCTACCAGGCAGCAGATTCATTTCAACTAGTGTGTTACATCTAAAGCTTCAGATAAGTGCATATTTGTGACTCAGACATTAGAGTTTGGATCAATCACCACCAAAAATGAGCAGCTACTGATGGATTTTAGGTGTGAAACAGTCAATAGTGGTGGCTCCTAAATACATCGACATGGTGCTCTAATGTCAAACACAGTGTGTAAGTGTTGCACAGTATTCTGTTCATTTCGCAAAGAAGACTAAAGAACAGCTGTGTTTGAATGAATTTAAAACTTTTCACTCCCTTTCCAACATGCTCGATCAGAAGTTGTACCATTCTGCTCTGCTGATCTGCCAAGAATTTGTTTTTGGAAAAGGAATGTTTTCACGCTGAGATTTTCTCATACTTCGCTATTTCATAGTAGCTTTGATTATTTATTGAAAATTGAACACCAATTGTAAATACAAATGCAAATTATGTTCTGTCAGTATAAATATGATTTGTTTCCTTTTAATGTATTCCTGTTGATAAATTGCTGGGATTAAATGTCATGCTTCTATTTTTATTACTTTCCACCTACCCATCCACAACATGGAGTGTTATTTCAACTACGTGTCCTCATACTGTTTCTTTTGTCACCTTTAGCATGCCACCCAGGCTACTACAAGGCATATGCTGGAAACATCAAGTGTTCAAAGTGCCCTCCGCACAGTTTCAGCTATGGAGAAGGAGCTTCTGTCTGCCGCTGTGAAAAGGACTTCTTCAGGGCTGAAAAAGATCCTCCAACCATGGCTTGTACTCGTAAGTATACCAGAAAAAGAAAGGCCTGGCACCTGCTCGGACAGTCCTCAGCTGCTTGTGCAGTCAGATAAAAGACTTCAACGTCTTTACAGTGTATGATTTAATGAGGATGAACCTGAAAAGAGAAATATAAAGTTCATCTGAGTGGATTTAGATATGAGAACTTGGAAACTTGCAGCCAAAACTATCATTACTGGTATAGAGATAGGAAGGCATTTTTAATATTTCAGCTTGAGTAATCTTCAATTAATTCATTGTAAACTCATTTGAACTGTTTTTAAACTTGCATGTGCTTAACAGTAGGTTAAGACTTTGTGAGGAGAGCTGGAGGATTTCCCCAGAATTTTGCTGTGGCTATAAATCCAGTCTCATCTTTGGGATTTCACGGGTTTGAAGTTGAACATTAGAAAGACTGGATGAATTACATGGCTTTTGTTCAGCTGCCTCATCTTCATCGATGATTCACTGACTGTCATTAGGACTTCGTATTTGCATTAAATTACAGTTTAACCGGACTAATTCTCCTTTAATTAAAAAGCCATTTAGCTGTCACTGAGATAGACGGGGGTCACGTCTGAGAGCTCTCCAGGGTGGAGGAGTCTATTTGTCTTTTTATGGCAAGACAAAGCCAAGTCATTGTGGAGATGCTGTTAGTTTACAGTGTTATGAAAATCACTGTTTTCATAGGAAATCTTTGGAAAGGCTACTGTCATCCAGTCAGTGATTTTATGACAAGTCTCAGATTAAGACTCAGATCAGGTATCTTAATGGCTTCTGATTTTTTTATAAAATGCATTTAATCCTGTAACTTTGAGAGTACAAATTGTAGACTGTATAAGAAAAACTGGACAAATCCTCTGTGATGTCATATGTGACTCCACCCAACCCTGATTAATCCATAAATGTACCAACGGGTGGAATAAACTGGTTGGAACATGCAAGCTTCAATTACCACAACCTAAACATGATGAGGTAACTGACTTTGAATTGTGAGGGAACATGATATTTATGGGACTGCTATAGAGTTTTAGAGAACATTTAAGTACAATCTGATTAAATGTTCCCCAGTGGTCACTTAAGACAATTAGACACCTGGCTTGGAGTACTAAGTTGTATTTTAGTGCCTTGTTTATGGATTGCCAGCAGTTGTTGGTTTCCTGGAGCCAGCAAATTCTAAATCTTCGAGGCCAGCTTTGCTCCAAATACAGTGTTAAAAGTCCTTGTGTAGTATTGACAACAGTGAGCAGACTGGGCTTCCACTTGTAATTTTACAAGCTGTGAGCTCTGCATACGCACATAATGCATTTTAATTAGAGACTTGTGGGCTACACAAACTGTTTGCTTGATGTTGAAGTCAAGACAGAAAAGAAAATGGAGATTAAAGACCGGGGGCCCTGGGGAAGCCAAAGGTAAAGAGGAAGAAAGAGAAGATGTCAGAGGAGGAGAGATAAAGGTGTGGAGAAAGTGTAAAGGCTGGATGAAGTAGACAGTGGAAAGACAAAAGAAGGAGGGTGCTGATACCTATCTCCCCCAAGAGGAGAATGGGGGCTGATTGATGGCAGTGGGGTTGCTCTGTGGGAGGGGAGGTGGGTGGATTCTCCTCGATGGAGAGAATAGAAGAGGTGAGATAATGGACGATAGAAGCAGAAAGAGATAAGGTGAGAGAATGGACACACACTGACAGAAGTGGCAGAGCGGTAGGAGGAGCTCTCCTGTCTGCTGGGATTTTTAGCAACGGTGGGGGAGAGAGCAGGAGGTGCTGATGGTAGAGGAGAAGGAAACATCCCATTGTCCTGGCAGACAGTGAGCTTGGCAGGAAGGGAGTGTTCAAATCCCTGCGGCCTTTTAACTCCACCCTGTTGACAGCTGGCTGCCTGCTATAGCACAATGCTTACCCTGACACACAAACACGCTCATCCAGGGAGCACAAAAATACCTCCGCGAAGTGAATTGTTGGGCATTAACTCAGATGGTCTAGTGTAGCAGAAAGGAATTATGAAAATATGTTCTATAACTACTAGTTTTAAATGGCATCATCAAAGACGTACTTGCATTTTGTTTTCATGTTTGAGTGAATTGTGAGTTTTGTAGACTTGTCTGGGTATATTCCCTCTGCTGACCCTGTTTACACTATTCAAAGGACTGCTTTCATGCAGCTTTCTTCAAATCAAGCAACAGAAAAATATTACTATGTGGATGTCAGGGCTGAGCGTTGCATCAAATAAAGATGGGTGATAAGATGGGATTGCTTGTGTCTAGGAAGTGATAGTTGTGGGATTTAAAATGGGTAAATATTAGATTAGAGATAGAAAGCAAAGTAAATGGAATAGATTCTGAAATGCAGAAATACTCACCTTTGACTCAGGGACAGTTTGTCTTATAGCTGCAAAAAGACAAAACAAAAAACAATCCAAAGACTGAATCTTGTATAGATATAGCACATGTATGGATAAAGATAGACATCATGTATTGAACATAACAAAAAATCTATTAAAAACTTCTAAAATTGTTATGATATTATAGTATAATAAGTAAAAATGTTATAGCAAAGGAATCTGACAAAACATTTAGATCATTTTCGAAAACTAGAAAAATAGAATCTACATGAAAGTTCACAAAATACAAGTTTCAACAGTTCAGCAGGTTTATTTCCAGCCAGGAATGACCAAGATTTTCCTCATGTTTCACCCATGTGACATGATATGAAACCACCTGAATTGTAATATATAGTTAGCTGTCCATCAGAACTACAGCCACCATGCCATTGCTTTTGTGTCCATTTTGTTCTCTAACTCATTGCCATTGAGGAAATGCCACAGAAAGACTGGTTGATTGACAGAAAGCCCAAAGCAACGTTTCAGTTTTTAGGGGTCACCACATTGGATCATCGAGTTCTATATATTGAGCTGCATAGGTTTATATCAGATGTCCTCTCTGACACAACCCTTGGTGCTGGTACGATGAGATCACTGGTTTGTGACCCTTTGGTAGGCACTGGAGCAATCAGAGCATTGTGTGGTTGAGTATCCTGCCCTCTCCTTGGTATGTGATGGGACTGGGGGTCAGTTTGGCAACCTTCTGGTGGAAGCATAACTAAATCTTCACAGTATGTCACAGAAGCCCCAGAAGTTGATTGACTGAATTATTTTTCTCAGCCCAAATAAAATAAATGGACGTGTGGTTTGCAGTGCTTTAGCCTCTACAGACGACATGACTCAGAGAACTAATTAAATTATTTATCATGGAGCTCTAAAATGATTTTAACCAATAAAACTGAAAAAGTCTATGAAATGATCAACTGCTTTTCTGCTTCCTTTTTTAGTAGAGCAAGAGTAGCAAAGCTGTTTCTCATTTCCACAGATGAGATCTTGTATCTCTTCTAGAAAATGTTCAAATAATTCATAGAAATAGTGTCAATAACCAACTGCAGACTAATGTAATAAGTCCTCCTGTTCAAGTGGTAGAGAGTGTGGATTTTTTTATAAGGTATTGTTTAAACTTGTCCTTGATAGTATATAAATTAAGTCACCTTCTACATCATCCGATCATCTGCAGTTTGTATATATGAAGCCCACAGCTTTGACTGGCATTTATAAGAAGGAAAAAAAAAAAAGGAAACAATGCAATAAGGACTGAAGTATATCGGTCAGAAATGAGTTATTCAGGTCAAGTGATTGGCAGCAAGGGGGTCAAGTGGTATTATCTGTGGCTGAGGAAAGAAAAAGGAAACATTTTCTGCAATAGCTTCAGAAAAGTTAAGAGGAGCTTTGAGTTTGTTCCAACAGTCATGCAGAAATCAGCACAAAGTGATCACAAAAATAATCAAAAGCAAAGCAAAGACGATCAAACAGAAGACAGAAAAATTGGAAAAAAAAATGTAGTCTAAAACAAAATACAGGCAGGATGTTCACATTGACAGAAAGAAATGCTTGTTTTTGTTTAAACTTAGATAAACAGAAAAATAAACAGAATAAAGACAAAACTACTCAAAAGATTGGAAACACTTCAACTGAATCAGTTAATTTGTCCAAACTTTTTAACAGAAGCAAGTATAAAGGAAAAAAATTGGGGTAGGGTTCCATCAACTCACATGATCCAAAAAGGATTTGTGACTTTTGCAGCTATCACATAACTCAGATATTAAATGCCATGTTTTTCATTTATCATTGACAGGCCCTCCATCGCCTCCCCGTAATTTAATGTTTACTATGAACGACACCTCTCTCATGCTGGAATGGTCACCTCCCAGTGACACCGGAGGCCGCCGGGACCTCACGTACAACGTCCAATGCAAACGTTGCAGCTCCACCCCCAACCAGTGCCAGCTATGTCAGGAGGAGCTTCGTTTCCTGCCCCGTCCACTGGGTCTCACCAATGCCACAGTCACTGTCACAGACTTCACAGCACACTCCAACTACACTTTTGAGATTGAGTCGCTGAATGGCGTGTCAGACGTTAGTTCCTTCCCTCGGCAGGTGGCCATCATCACCATCAACACTGATCAGGGTGGTGAGTATGTCGTATTTGAATTTGATTTTATATTTACCACATTTACTTCAGGAGATCATCTAAAACAACTGCTTTTGATAAGTAAAATTAAAAAAAAAAAACCTGATGCCACCTGTATGAAACACGTCACTCTACTTTTACAGCCTTATTTCTGTTTTGCTGTTGAAATTATACCTGAATGGTATAAAGCTGCTTTTTATAGATAGTGATCGAAAGCAAATGTGTAATAACTGCTTCATTATTGAGCACCATATGTTAGTGCATTAGCTCAAATAACAGGTAGGCCACAAACCAGGGAACAGCTCATTTGGTTTGGGAAGGGAGCAAATAGCAGAAATAGAGAAACAGGAGTCTCATGTGAATTAAATTGAATAGAATGCAACTGAATTCAATTGAACTGAACTAAGGGTAACATGGTGGCGGGGTACTTAGTCCTGCTGCCTCACAGCTAGTAGATCCTGGTTCAGTTTTAGACTAAAGCCTTTTTCTAGAGTTTGTGTGTTCTCTTGTGTATATGTTCCCTGTAGAACAAAGTTCTGTACCATACAGGACTTTCTGTTCCCTACAGAAACTACTGTTATAAGTTGTAAAGATTTATAAGAGTTATAAGTAACTCTACTGGAGGCCAGTTGGAAACCTGAGGAATCATGTCAAAAATGTTGTAAAGCGTTCAAAAGAAAAAATATCCTGAAGTGTGAGTTTCTTAACTTCATCAAGTAGAGAAGGACAGTAAAAGCAGAAACTCCTGTCTTCAGGAAATCCCTTGAGAGGATGTAAACAAGAACATCTTCCGTTTAGCTGTTACGTATACATTTGCAGTACTTCATCACAACTAAGTTAAAAAAAGTAACTGCTGTTGAAGTTACAAGTCACAGTAAATTAAAAGGACAGTGTCTGGAATCCAGTAGGCCACCTAGAGATTCAACAAAGTTGAACTAAATTGACTTTTCTCCATTACAGTAAATGAAAGCGTTTTCTCTTTAACACAGGTAACCGTTGCTTGGCAATGACCTGATAAAATTGCTCAAGCAACAGACCTTCTGTTTAGGGGAACAAATAGCTACAAAGTAGCACATCTTTACATTAGCAACTATTTCAAAGGTGGTACTTGTTTAAAGGTACAACATAGTCATGTCAACTAATGGCTCACAACTATACCTTTTATAACTGTAGTATATCAGTGGCTGCATTATTTGCATAACGATTTGCATGTACGATGATGCGTTGGTTAACACTATTGCTTCACAGCCTTAAATCTCAGTGAAGGTCAAAATTTAAAATAACAGTAATGATAAAATAAAATAGATAAATACATTTTTGTACCAGAGGGGACATTTTTGTTATTTGGGGTGCAGAACAGTCTGTTCAGACAAGCTAATAGAAAACCTGCCCTTAGAGTGTATGAGTCTTTGGAAAAATGCCCCACACTTCCATTAGGTTGACTCAGTACACATTTCTGCCAATGGCAAGTTTAATTTGCTTTTATAATCATCTCAAGGCACTTAAACCTAACAATTCCCACTGTACAACCACAATAATATAACAGAGGGAAGAAAATTGAAGAAACCTCCAACCAGACTCATTAAGGAGGGGTGTGGGGGACTTCTCCCTGAGGATTAGAGGTGAGAATGAGAGAGAAAGACAAAGTGAAAGAGAGCATCACAGAGAACAACAAACAATAGATATTGAGCAAATTGATCGGGCCACTTACAGCACATTAAAGAAAAGCTTCAGGAGCCTGGATATCTGTTAAATAAATAAATAAAATAAGCCAGAGACAAACACAAAGGTAGTGACACGCAATAATGACATACAAGCGGAGAGTGAAAAGGAGATGGCAATGGTGGCAGCAGTGCACAAAGAAAAGCTGCAGAACAGCAATAAAGAAACATAAACAAGTTCAATCTCCAGAAACGGCACTCAGCTGTGCAGTGATTTAGACAGCTTCAGCATTCATCACATGTTGCACTGGCCCAAAAACATTCAGGCACAACCCCTGAAAGATGATTCTATTTGAGCAGATTTTCCTGAACATTAGATAATCTTGTGAAATGTCACGTTTTTATGAATGAGAATTTGCCTTCTACTCAGTGACATCTGGTGAGTTTAAAATAGTTGTGGGATCTCTTCATTGAGGCATCTGCATGCATGCAGCGAGCCACCTGGAAGTCAGCCGCTTCTGCATTCAGGGCTATGAGTTACGCACTTTCAAAAGAATCAGACACCAAAAGTTTTCTTTCTAACAAATGAAACTCCAGCAGTTGTTAGGAATAATTTATTAGGCTTTAGGCTATGTCCACACTACTGTGGTTGCATTTTAAAACATGAAACTTGTGTTAGTTACATCTGGAATCCACACTCTTCTGGCTTGTTCGATCCTTGAAAACAGCACATTTTTGATCAGGTTGTAAAACCTTTAGCTGAGATCTGTTGACATAAACAACAACATGAAGACAGAACAGGAAATGCTGATGCCGATTTCTGCATTTAATAATACTCCAACTCTCAACATGTGAAAAATAAGTCATTTTGAGGGAAATTGGCAACAAAGACGGTTAAGAGCGGGGTCATGTGATATGTGTTTCTGGTGGGTTAGTGTGGATGGAGATCTTTACTAATACAGAGCTGCAACTATTGCGGACATAAATCCATTTAATTTCAAAATCATGTTTTAAAGTAACATAACATATGTATGGATGTGATTTTAGTCAGACAGACAGTTTAATAGAACAAGTCTTCAAAATATGACCCCAGTGAACATACATAGAAAAGTTGAAAAAAAATTGTTTTGGTCATTAATGTGACTGTAGACTAGGGCCATTTTCTAGAGTGTACAACTTAACCATCATTGCATACAGTTATCTTTTTGTACATTTTTTTATAACCTCTTCATGCTATTTAAAGTCTCAAGGGAAGGGGCAGGAGCTCACTCCCTTGACAGCTTGCCAGCATGTTAACTATTATCAAAACAGAATTTAATCTTCAAAATGCGTATTAACCATCAGTCATCAGAATGATGGTGCACTTTGGACCTATGTACATGATAAGTGATTCCAAGAACAAACCATTGTCGGGGTAATAAATTCATAGTATTATGGGGTCTCAGCAGAGGTTTGTGCTCCCATAATGCTTTTTGAAATGCAAGTTTGCACCCTTGTGAAATACACATTATATACTATCATCTGCAGCCTGTGATGCATTTGGTAAAGAAAGATGCTCCTTTTTACTCTTTAATCCAAGCTTTAAATGGCAGCAAAGATCCTCAAAAAGGCCCTCTCTCAGTTTGTTTGTGGTTTTTAAGCTATAAGGCTCTCATTTCCTCGGGGACACTCTTTGGTATACCGTGCTTATGCTTTCAATTTGTGATTTGCAAACACTGTCTTGTCCCTCCCCCTTCCCCGAACCTCTTTATTCTTTCAGTTTCTTTTTCCCTGTTGGCTGTTTGTCCTCCTCCTCCCCTCCCTCTAGAGTGCCCTCCTTCCAAACACACGTCTTTTTTCTTATTTGTTCTCTTCCTTCTTCTCCTCCTTACCGCCATCCCTCTGCTGCTTTGAGGGTGGGAGAAATACATTTTTTCTCATATAGTCACAACACATTAAATGCATTATTCTGCATCATTGGGGACAACTCTTGGCTCTGCAGTCAAGTCAACTTTTTTTTGTTTTTTTTCTTTTTTCATTAAGATTGTCTGTTTAGTACGTAGTCCAGGCAGGTCCCTCGGCTGTAGACAAAGGCCATTTGAACACTAATATAGCCAGCTGCTGCTTTTTAAAATGCTCAAGGGAAGAGGCTGATTTATGGCCCTTGGTCAGTGATGAGCACACAGATGCTGCACCTTAACCACCCTCACCTTCACAGAAGCTAGGGTTTGATCAGTGTTGTTAAATTTCATGGAAATAATGAAAGATTATTGATCACATAGCCAGTTGTGTTGTACACCGGGCCATCCAGCCCTCATGAATATGATCCTTGCAGACATTTCAGAGTGTTTGCACATATTTCAAGGGGCTCTTCTTTGTTTGTTTGACAGGTGATGTCTTTATAGGTTAAGAGACCTAGACTATGGATCGAGCTAAACTCAAACATCAGGTTCAACAAGATTGTTTGTCTCTCTCTTATTTTGATTTTTGACTCTTGTTACAGGAAAGAAACATTCAAAATGATCCTAGAGCTCCTGAAATATTAAATTTTCCTGGTGGTGACACTCTAAAATAGATTAAATTGGAGAGTGTTTATTATAATTTCTGTCACATACTTTGAAATTTTTAAAACTGGGCCATGTTTTTAAAAACATAGTGTGACAAACATACCAATAAGGACAAAAAGTCCTTTTGATCATTTATTGGTCATAATATTGATATAATAACAATAATAATAATAATAATAATAATAATAACTGAAGTAGTTTCCTGAAAGTTTCCTAATTGAGGAGACATTATTTTCCTTTTCTGAGTACCAGAGACCTCTCAAATAAAAGATACAATAGAGATACAATTTGAAGGAAAAAAAATAATTGTAAAATTGAAAAACCTTAAATTAGATATATATATATTGGGTTTGGATAAATATTAAGTACTGGACATGCCTATTTGAATCACAGATAAATACTGTGCTTGAGTCAATATGCAGTAGTCCAGTCTGTTTAAGTCTCTTTCAACATGGAGCTCATATAGTAAACCAAGCCAAGTGTGAGCAGATGCACCTAGAGCTGTCCACTTGTGACCAGAGCGCTCAGAAAGGATTTTAAAATCAAGGGCAACATCACAAGAAGTGAGGCTAGGTCCATCTTCCAGCCAAATAGGCATGTTGAAAAATTCACATTGGCGCATTTTAATCTGTGTATAAGGTCAGCACATTCCTGAAGTCAAAGATACCCATGGTAAACCTCTTACAAAAATTTAAAAAAAGTGATATGCATACGTACTTTGCCACATAGAGTATGACTTTCCTGACACATTCACCTAAACTTCTGTGTGATGGGGCTTGTTTGGAAAGGTGCACATAAAATTCATATACACCATTAGCATAGTGCTGCCATCAGCAAAAATGAGACAGCCATATGAGTTTCAGTGTTGCGAAAAATATCAAGAGTCTGCTGTAATAATTTACTCTGGCTATAAATAAATTAGACTTTGTCATTAAAATGCAGATGGCCATTTTGGTCAATGCCTTCTGGCAATGAATTTAATATAGGATTTGTTGTGCTTACAATGGGCTGTTTAAGGAAAAAGAACACACACAAACACTCTCATGGACATACACATTCTGTTGTACATGATTGAAATAGCCTGTGATCATTTCCTGTCTGCCACAACCTTTGGAGTATTTTCTGATACTCATTTGATATACGCACAGCTATCAATCTTTGTAACACACACAGGCACTGAGACTGCATGGATAATTATAATATTAAGGATTAACGGCATGTGAGAGTCTTAGCCTGGAGTAAATCCCCTCAAATTGGGAGAAAGAAAAACAGATTTGAGAGAAACTGTGTGTGCATTTGCAGTTATCGTAGTCAGCATTAGGAGCATGGCACTTCTGTGACCTGGGTGCTTTTAACAATTTACTGTCAGTATGATGACAGAAAATAGATTCTCATCTTGCAGTATAAAATCGTGTTTGGTGTGTGCTCGCAGAAGAAAATGGAGTTACTTGTAAAGTGTTTCAGTAAACTTTTTTGAACCCCAAGGGAGAATCTCCTAAAATAGTTGACTGGGACAGGAAGAATAGAAACAAGAAAGCGGCCGCAGGAGGATGGGTGACAGGTGGGTGAGGATGATGAGGGTGGAGTAGAGAGAGTTAGTCTGATAGATAACATGTACAGAATAAAGCAAAAGATTTGGGGAAAAAAGAGCAAAAGGGGCGTTATGGATGTGAAAAGCAGGGGATGAGTTGGACGAAGATAAATGATGCACCGGAGAAAGAGAAGTTGGAGAAAGAATATGAGAAGAAGTCTGAGAAGATGGAGTGAGAAGATCTGAAGAGCAAAGCAGGGGCTGGTAGAATAAAGAACAGGGTAAATTAGCTAGCATGAAATGTGGGCCGAGGATAAAAAGAGTACAAAGAAAGAGATCCAGAGACACAGAAACCTGTGTGTGTGCGTGTGTGTGTGTGTGTTTGGCATCTCATTAGGACCTTTTTAGGTTGTTACTAACCTTGCTGAGGACAGTAGTTGTTGCGGTGACCAAAGCCTGGTGTTAATGAAGCAGAATGTTATTACCGGAGTCGTGGTTTGGGTTGGAGATACGGTGTGAGTAAACAGGGAGGACAGGGACACAAAATTATGGTATTGTAGTCTAGTGGTTATGGAGGTGGGCTTGGACATGGAGGATGCAGATTCAATCCTCCAGATTAACAAAGGTGAGCCACTATGAACGCCTGAGCAAGGCCCAAACTGCAGCAGCCCACTGGTCCTAGTTTAACTAGTGATGGTTTAAACACAGAGGACCAAGTTCAGTGTGTTTTGTAAGATATGTGTTGAAAAAAATATAGATTATCTAATGGATGTAACTGCACGTGTGCGTGAGAGAGAAAGCTTGCTTTACTGTGTTCGTGAGATTTTGACTCATTCCAAATGGATTCTACAGCTTTCTGGCAACGCGTTTTGAGTTACAATAACAATTAGCTTTTACAGTAAATAAACAAGCCAGGGAGTAGGGGTTGGGGGAGAGAAGAAGTCTGAGAAGATCTGAGAAGTCTGAGAAGAAGGGGGATTGCAACTATTTAACCCATTTGTCTAGTTGACAATATCTCCTCCAAGTTTGGACGTAGACAAAAATCCTAGAAGCACATGAATCT
>JAOWBL010000014.1:6888101-6959532 GCA_028564865.1 Zenarchopterus dispar | reverse complement strand
AGATAGATAGATAGATAGATAGATAGATAGATAGATAGATAGATAGATAGATAGATAGATAGATAGATAGATAAAGCTTTGAGTCTTTATAGCCTATGTTGAAGGGTAAAGTCAGCAAAGGCACTTCAGACATAATATGTGACTTTAACTGCTTTTTGTAGTTTTGTCCTTCAACATCGGCTTCAAAGACTCTGTTCCATGTGAAAACACTACCTTAAAAAAATGAGGCCACCCCAGATAATATCACAAGTGACACCAATTCTGTTAACTTGCATTTAACAGTCGGCAGTGTAGCGGTGATGAACATTTTTGCTGTTGTTAACTACAATGGCTAAATGGTCGTTTTGCTTCTTTTGCTGGAAGACAAAGCAGATTGGAGTGAAATTCAAAAGTGATGGATAAGACTTCCTTCCAGCACATACACCAAAGCTGGATTATGGATTGGATCTTGGAGAGACTTTCATGTCTTTAAGTTTTGAGGGACACCATTAAGATCACTACGTGTATGGTGTTGTGTGGAGTTGTACAATATATCTTCGGCCAGCTCTGCTGCACCCTCTGGACATACACACAGTACAGTAAGTCCCCTATTCACCAGTCAGGGTTAAGAATGGCTGTTTCCAAAGATCCCTATTCAACACTGTTCATAGCAGGTGGGGAGTTTGAAGAAATAGAGATTAGCTCTTCCCAAGATGATTTATGCCTAGACTTTTATCAAGACACTTTTCTTGCCGCAAAGATCATTTCCCCTGACTTCACCTCAAAACGGGAACTATTTTAAGCATTGGCTCATTAATACAGAGTGATTGGATTCATTGTTCTGGGTTCCTGATGGATGTTCTCTGAAGTTTTCTCTCTCTCAACTCACACCTCAAAGCCCTCTTCAATCTTTGGGCTGAATTTCCTCCCAAGAATGCAGCCCCATTGTCATCTGAAAGTTAGATAAATCAGTTGCCAATGCCTTTTGTTGGTTCAGCTCATTTAATCGAAAGTGCATTAGCCACACTTCTTCAAACCAGTTATAATGACAGCAGCTTGAACTTAAATCTCCACAGACGTGTATGCATTTTAACAACCACTGAAGACACTTTCAGCTTAAAGTCTTATAATTTCCAATCCAATCAGATGTCTTCAGCGTAGGACATCAAATTCCCTGTCAAGCTTTGGCACTGAAGCCTACCTTGCCTGTCAGTTTTGCTTGTGACATTAAACCTTTAGAATTGTGTCAGTCTTCTTCATTGTGTCTGTGTCCCGTTTGATGATACTGAATAGCCAAATCATTCTCCACTCGTTCCCACAATGTAAGGCACCACACACACATTGAAGGGGATTTATAGAAAATTAACACAAACCTTCGACACAGCATTTTCTTTGTGCTATAAAAAGCATGAAACTGTGACCTTTTACACATCTACTGGAGTTGCATGTGACCAGTCAAAACAGGCATTGCATTAGTCTACGATATAGTCCAGCGGTCCTTAGCAACCTGTTCACACAGCTGTGTATCACAGTTGTGAATTTTCTTCCAGGATGGTTGACTTTGACAGCAGGCTTACGTATAGACGGCTCTGCTTAAAAATTGCTCCAAAGGAACGCATGTTCCACTGCAATAAGTCTGCCGTGGGTGCTACAGCAGGGTCGACTGCTATTTATACTCCACCTCGGCAGCAGTGGCACTTCACTGCTCTCTCTGTGCTCTCACACTGAGATGAGAGTCGAATTTTGAAATAGAAAGTTTGAATTCTTTTCTGACATTTGGTGATAACTATATTTATCTGTAACAAGTCAAAGCTGCTTTTCAACCCAGATTTGATTCTTGTATGAAGAACCTCCTGAGACAGCCATGAAATGTTAAGATTTATTTTTTCTTGAATCCCATGTTTAGAATTTTTTTCAAATATTATTATTAAAAGGATAAAAAAACATCCACATGAGCACTAGAAAACATGCTTCAGAAAAAAATTAAACCATTTGGCTGTCCATTGTATAATCAATGAGTGGTCAGAAAAGCTCAGTCAAGGATGTGAAAACCCTAAGGATAAGTCCCTACAGCATCCAGCAACTACTTAATTATCCTTTAAATAATTTTAGTCAGAAAAATTTTTTTAAAAAACACTTAAACACTAATGTGTTCAAAAGACCTAAAATCCAGGCGTCTTTGCTCGATTCACACCTCCAAAATGGATATTTCTGCTGTAAGTTATTGTGGACGAAATATAATTTGGTTATAATTGATGCTAAAGCTCATCGGTTAAATATGTTGTGTTCCAGGTCAAGAATGTTGTTTAGTTGGGTTTGTGTTCACAGAAATGACAACTCATTTTAGTTACTCCGGTCTTAAGCCTCTGTACAGACATACCAATACTAATGAATAAAAAAACAAAAAGGGAGTAAGTCGAAGCAAAAACTTATTTTACCTACCCCTTATGCAAAATAGAAGACAATTAAGAATTTTTAGAAATTTCAATATTAAATTAACAAAACTTAACAAAATCCTGTATCTAAGGTTTACAAAACTCCACTTAAAAAGTTATCTTAGGAAAAAGGATGACAATTGGCCCTATTTTAATAATGAAACAGTTTATCACTTGATGAAAATAATTTCTCAATTGCTAATGAGAAACAGTAATAGTAAACCCCAATAATATAATTGAAATTTTTAAATTTCAACTCTAAAAGGTTATTGGAGATTAAAGGACCTCTATTAGCTTTTTTTGTGTTGTTTTTATGTAATAACCATAGTAAGTAGTTCTACCGAAGTTACTAAATATGGTCACTTTCCCAGTAAATGGTTAACTCAGTTGGTATTCACATTTTTTTTAAGTAGATTATATATTAAATCATATCTGACTCTGAGACACAAGGGGCATAGGTTTTGGGCTTCCTGGACAATATTCTGTTTATTTTATAAGGATCCAGTGTGATGAGGGTTGCAAAAGCCTTTAAGGCAATCTGTGACGAGGCATTTATCTGTTCCACTTTAACAATGAAACAGGTTTGATTTGTGAATTTAAAGCTCAAATTCAAGTTGAGCAAGCAAATTAAACCTAGTTAGTCAAGGCTATCTGAATACTTTTAAATAATGATAATAATAATAATAAATAGTTGCTGAAGCCACCTGACCTAGTCTAGTGGTTAAAGTTTTTTGGGGGAAAAAAACCTCATACCTCATTCTGACTTTATACTCGTGTATGCTTACAAAAGAAATCTCTTTCAGATCGCTACACAGACAGCCCGCGGTTCAAACATAATTTAAGTGATTCATAGTGAAGTATTTTTACTGTGCCTTCTTAGCTGGTTATAAATAAAGCACAAGTCATTGTATTTCTCTCCAAATGCTGACCATTTAGGCTGATCCTGTAGGAGGGAGCCTCCAAGTGATGATGGGGACATGCAGAAACACTTCTGGTTGTGTTTTCTAAACTGTAGCTGTGAATGAAGTTTCATGTTTCAGTATTTTTTTATTTGGTGTTAAAAGTTGGAAAAAAGCTTGAAATTCTTTTGCATAAACCTATGAATTAATATATTGTGTTCAGAGAGGAATAAAAACAAATTTCAATTTAAGGGAATATTCAGTATTATATTGATAAGTAATTTACAATGTAAAATAGAGGTATAGGACTGGGTTAAGTTCCCACAAGTGTCATAAGTAAATTTGCACCCTTGAGCAAAATGTTATAATAATGTAATAGCATATGAGCATATAACCTGAAAAAAATCTAATTCTACAAATAGTAATTTATGCTAAAACTAATCTGCAGGTTGTGGGGAAATGCACATGCATTTATTCAAACAACAGAAAATTGGTGCATATGACTTCTCCTGCATTATACTGCAAGAAGATGCACTTTCTGATGTGAATATGTCCTTGTCACTTTCCAGTACTGAATGCTTGGTTTCAACCATAATGAAGCTTTAAGTAGAAGCGTGAGAAATGGAGAGGGTGTTAAGGACAGGGACCGGCAGGGAAATCAGCTGTCAGCAGCCAGATACTTCCGTTCTTCTCATTAATTACTTTTGGGGAAAGAGAAGTGGAGGCCAAATTAGTATTGATTGTGGTGGGCCAGTATAGGACCGGTTTCACTGGCCTTTCTCACACGTCATTGCCTCTTCTCATCCCCATTAAGTGAGAACAAGAGGGATCAGTGGCAAGCTGAGACCTTATTAAAGACAGGACCTCAGAGTGGCAGACAGGCTAGCTAGCACACAAACCTTCTCTATGTGAAAGTAGGCAACTCTTCTTTTCTATTTGTATCCATCCATCTTTTAATCCCCTTTCCACTGCTTTGGTGCACATTGTCAATAAGAGGATAAAAGTTTAAATGTAGTTGGTTAGTTTAAAGTCAGAACCTGTCCATTGTCAAACTTCATCCCACTGGATTTCTTTGTATTTTGTCTCTCTCTCTTTTTTTTTACGCCTTTTTCTTCATTCCACGCCTGAAAGTCACAGCAGAAGTGTATAAATGGTCCAGAGCTCACCAAAAGGTCTTTTTTCCCCCTTTTCTGCTTTTCCTCTCTGCTACCACAGCCTATGCTTTTGTTGCGTGACTGATGATTTTAATTACCTGTTAACTCCCTGTACTCAGCAGATCCACATGATAAATGGTCCGAAAGGCTGTTAAAGCCACCATCTGGATGGGGAAATGGAGCTTTTTTCTACACTGTCACAGCAGAGACAGGCACAGCAGCGGGGGTGGATTGCAGGTGTGCCAAGGGAGAACATGAAACTGTCCCAGTTTAGATGGAGTTGACTGCTATTTAGTGTCAGAAGGGTCACATCAATTTTTCTCTCGTGGAATTCCAGAGAGCCACAAAGTGCCTCTAGAAAAGGAGGTGCACATCACTAGAGTGGGGGGAAAGACTTGCTACAGGAAAGTGGTCAACAAATTATCGCACTTTACATGGAAACTGTAGTGGAGGGAGGAAAATGTAGCTACAATGGAATAAAATCAAAGCAGGTATCATGTGCATATGGGACAGAAGGCATGTGATGACCAGCATGGTCAGAAACTCTGAAAACTAGTACAGATAAAGTGTGAAGCAGTGCATGCATGGACGCATGATTAAATTGTTAAATTGCTCTGATAAATTTATGGAGCGCTATGATGGAGAAGATACTGTGGCAGGACATCATGAGCGCAAAATAAAAAACAATTTATTGAAACAAAAGAACAACACAAACAGAGATCCAACAAAAAAAACTCAAAAAAGTTTCACAAGCAAAAATAACATCCCTGGAGACAGACTGTACAGACCAGCCAGGAAGAAGAGAAAGACAAGACAAGATATACAAACAGGACTGACGAGACACAGGTGCAAGCAATCAGGGCAGACAGGAGCAAGGGAAGTCCAGCTATAACTAAACACAGGGACACAGACTTTCAAAATAAAACAGGAACTAACCAAAAACCAAACCCATGACATGTAAATGCTGCACAGCAAATTAACAAGTATTGGTATGAAACCGAGAATCAGCATGTGTTGTGTGCAGAAGCACAAGAGGACAGAAAAGTATGTAAGACTGCATATATAAGCAATGAGGAATCCTACATGCTGAAGTCAGTTTTTACATGAAAATTCAATATTTCTTTGGTTTAAGAGTAGCTTATGACAGCTCATTTTACACGAATGGCTAAGTAAATGCCTGAAGGATAAAGAGGAATTATTTAATATCACTGTCATTATTTCACCTGGCATGTAGAGGGAAAAGGAAAAGAAAAATGAATATGTACAAAGTTCCCGCTGCACCTTTCATTTCCTCTGTTTCAAGCCTTCCCATCAGATGATCACATACATAAGTATCTATAGGCTACAAATAGAATAATTAGAAGATCGTCAGTTTGGCTATATATTGCTCTCAAATTCCCTTCCCTTTTTTCTTGTTTTTTTTTTTAAAATCTTTTTTAGTTTTTTTAGTATTTATATTCTCCTTAAAATTGTTCTTTATGGCCTAACCTGAATTGTAAACCTATCTTTTTTCTTTTTTTCTCCCTGGTATTAAACTTTGCTCCTGTCTGTGTCCCTAACCTTTTTGAAACGTCAAAGAAATAAACCACAGGGCAATCCTTAGCTGGAAAAGAAAGGTCAAGGAAATTCATAAATACTTGGCCAGCAATTGCTTGAATCAAATTTCTCTCACTGTCCTATTACAAAATAGATCTGGATTGCAAATTCAAACTCCTGCTGAAACTACAGTCAAATCAAAAAGAGGTTTGGCAATCACTCTAAAATTGCTAGACAGGAGATTGTTATTTGTGGACCTGGATGGTGTCTGCAGCATCCACCGGATTGACGTGAGGCAGCCAACTAACCCCTTGGAAATGTTGCACAACGCTCCTGAGAAGCTTGGCAACTGTTTTGAGCATTTTCTAACGTTCTTGTGAAAATTCATTTATACTGCAGAAAGATAGACTCCACATTATGACACGATAACCCTTCCCATATTAATGGGCAGCAACAAAACCCTTTTGTAAATCATGCCTTATCTCCTTGGCGTTGTGGGAGCACACACCTGTCTTGAAGTTTTGAAATGGAGACCGAACCACTTTTCTACAGCTTGGAGTGAATCATGATGATCAAGATGAACACATGCACCATCTTGCATGCATCTTTGCTACACAATAACTTCTCACTGAGTTTAATAGAATTCCCAAATGAAAAATACAGTTTATTGCTGTGATATAGGATAGAAAATAAAAACTAAACTAAACAAATATCATTTAAAAAGTATAACTTGGTTCTATAATTGTTTTGCATGTAAACTGAACACAGAATGTACAGCATATTAAGAAAGTAAACTGTTTTGCCTGTTACTTTCACATTGAGCTAAACTAATTACGTCCAGAACATATATCTTCATATTTGATACACATTAACATATGATTTATTGTCATAAGACATTAGCTTTTCATTCTAAGTGGGAAAGCTGTAAAAACTGGACAATTTTTCAAACATATTGCACAAATATAGAACAAATAAACATGGCTCACAGAGATGTAGACTCTCGAATGTTAAACAGATTTTTGCTTCTTAGCTTGAATTCGAAGCCATACTCTATAATTACACTCAAGCTCAAAAGCTCATTTAGCTGTTGGCAGGTCTCTGTGGTGTCTGCATGTATACAGAGCACATGGCCCCCAGCTCTCTGGAAGTGACCTCCAGTATTAATAAAGTGTAATGTTGATGATAGTCCCTAAGGCGACACCCATGTCACTTCTGCTTCGTCTCACAGTTTGTCAGGGACGCACACACAATACCAGTTAATCACTGAATAAACATGACATTCCTTCAGCTGATTATTTGAAGTCCCAGCGGTAACATTGGAGACGCCTGGGAAGTGCTATGAAAGCATCTCCTGCACTTGACATTGACAGGCAGGTCTGCAAACTTACTCGAACAGTATTGAACTGAAAACATTCAAATCAAACTGATGCAAACTCAATATTTCTAAAGTACGCTGCTGCTCACATGCATGTGTCTGCAGATACAAATCTTCTTTTATTCCATGAAAACACACACTCAGCGACCAGACTGGATCTGACATGAGACGAACACAACCAGACATCTGGAGAGGAAGCGTATCAATATGACTGTTGTAAACAAGGGCACCCAAATCGTGTTTGTGTTCTTCTTGCACTCTATCTCTTTATCAGCATTGAATCACTGGAGTGTTAGAACATCGTTTAAGCCCTCACACAGCATCAGTGCTGCCTCTATTGATTTTTTTAAACAGTTAATGGAAGCCTTCAGGGCAGGAAAGCTAATTAAAATCATATGCAGGTCAAGCTCATTTAAAGACTCCCCATTAGTTTGTGTTGAGCTTAACCACGCTCGACTGAAAAATCCATCCATGGGGTATCATAATTGACTGGTGTTTCTAATGGCTTTCCAGTTCTCCTTCATCCATAGAGAAAGATAGGGAGTTCCTCTGGCAGATTTCATGCAGCAAGTTTAATAACCCACAAACAAAATCATTAAAGACAATTGGTGTGTGTCCTGTGTCCTTAAAGTATCTTGTCAGTGCCTGGAGAAGGTGTTGAGTTTTCAAAGGCAGGAGGCTGTTGGTAATAAACAATATGCCTTTCAGACAGAAAACATGATGCACTCACTATGTGTGATCTCTCAAATTGGGCTTCAGTGGGGGAAAAAGTAGTTGTTGCTTTTGTATAATTTGCTGTCAGAAGGAAAATTTGCTATGTGGTTTGTTTTGACATCTGGGCAGAGTTGCTCCATTTCTATTGGTAATTATTTTTATTCACACGGACAATGGTCACCAACAAAAACATTGTTTTTGTATGCAATCTCTCAGCATTATTTTTGCTTTTCTTGGATCTATGTAAGTGCATCCTTCTTTATTTATTTCCACTAATCATCTGAGGCTCACTGTGCAAGTCTGATTTGAATCTGTGAGTCAGAAGGGGATTAAACTTGGGCCGGGTTTATTGTTTCCTATCGAGGGACAATATGCTAACAGCAGATGCCAACAATCTTGCTGTGTCTGAGTTTGATGGCTCCGCAACATGACTCTTGCCACAAACCCCATCACCAGCCCCACCACCGTTGTGCCCAGCTGGCATTAGCAGCAGAGGAAACCCCGCATCGTCACGGCTTCAACAGAGCGGTTCATTAGACAGAGTTAGATCAGATAACATCCCCCTGAGATGAATTTTCTCTGCCATCATGAATAGTCGAGGAGGAGGCAAATAGGAGGATGGAAATACTTTTTATGAGAGCTAATATGTAATGGAAAATAGCATAATAAGATGTCATCAGCTTTAGCTTTTTTATTTCCTGAAAAGTGGGATTTATTTTCTACTTCAGCTCCTCCATATCTCTGTTTAAAATTAAAAAAAAAAACCCTCCTTATATGCACATATCTAGGCACACACACGCTCTGCCCTTTTAGCTTGATGATTATGCTAATATTATGAGCTATTTCAAGTCACGCATGACATTATGTTGTTGAGGTTTCACTAGCATTTCAGACTACTGACCAAATTTTCAATGCCTATTAAGGTGGCTGTTATTAAGGAGTAGCCAACCATTAAAACGCATTTAATGTAAAAGTGACTGTTGCTCAATACTGAACGCTGCACCATGCACCTCGGTGGTGCTCTATTCATATTTCATCGGTCACCAAGTTTTAAGTTTGCTTGATTGATTGCATGTTTTAGTCCTTGGCAGTCATTTTAATCGAGTCTTAGTCAAGTGAATAATGGTCCCTGTAGTTTGTGAAGATTTATATTCTGTCCTCAAAGAGGCACCGCATGTTCAGGGACACTGTTCTCTGTATGTTCATGCACCTATTCTAACCTCAGTTCTTACAATTTCTGCCCAAAATTCGAAGTTATACAAAGTCAAAACCAGCGAGGAAGGTTAATTTTAAGGTCACGAGCCTTAATCTGGAGCAAAAGTGGCTCTACAATGCTCCCATTTAGATGGAGGAAGAAAAACTTCTTTTATATTGGTTTTTGCTCTCTATTTCACTGATAAGCACTATTTTTCCCATGCTCAGTGTGGAGAGATTTTTTCATTAGCTTATTGCAAAAGAAGAAGCAACGGACACAGAGGAAGGATGAACAGGTTTTCCCATTCAGTTTCTTCCACCAGATGAGTAGCACTGGTTTCTCAGCACTTGTCTAAGAAGCTCAAACTCCCACAGTCCATAAGTCTCATCACATCTAACACCTGACCCCAGACTCCATCACTTTCTCCCCTAATAAGCCCCCAAACTGTACAATAGACCGCCATCCTGGATCGTTCACTATTTCCCTGAGCGCCCAGCTCTGTTTGCTCAGGTTCAGTCACAGTGAAATCTGCTAACAGCTTCCCGAGGCGTGCTATTGGAATGCAAGTAAAGGAATAGAATGGGAGTCATCATTTCACTTTGAATCCATATAATGAGGCAGCTTTGTGATATTAGATGAAATAATTTATAGTAATGACTCCCAAGCCAGTTGTACCTGCTGACCTCTCTTGGGAGCTCAATGCAATTATTTATCAGGCAGAAAGTCATAGAAAAAAAGGTACATGCACATTCAGTCCAGGAAAGAAACATGTAAAATGTAAAAGCATGGTTTAATGTATTTTTAATTAAAACCAGAAGATCTCATGGGAGAAGAAAATGCCTATGTGGTTGTTTTTCATACTTGAAAAATAATAGAGTGATTGAGCATGAGCCTAGCTCTGATAATTCACAGATCACAATCACTGTTGTTGAAGACAGATGTCAGCCAATGGAATCGTTATACAGTCCACCTGTGTCTGTGTTGCAGGTATCCTTTTAAGAACCTCCTCACTCTGTATTTAGTGCATGTTCCTCTGGTCTCTGCTCAGTGGGGCCATCTGGTTCTTCACAACAAGACTAAGAGTCAACAACATTAACACTGTGAAGCTTTTGTCAAATTAAAGACTATTTAAGTGGTAACTATGCATTTGCCATAATAAAGTGAGCGTTCTCCTGTTTACCGGTAATGTTGAGGGTGATCATCATTTGTAGATTTGTATGCTAATAGCTGGATGTATTTTTAGTGTGTAGTGCCAAACCAGCATTGGGTAATAAACAACACGCTGCATTACCTTCCACTTAGTCCAAGTTGGTTCCAAAGTCAATCTTTCTTACCTGAGTGCACTGATGAACACATAATAGCACAGCTTAAAATAAGTGCACAAAAAGCATATGGATATTAAAGGAGACACACTATATTAAATCCTTTTTTCGCTATCTGACATAATCTCCTGAAGTCTCATTGAATCTTTGTGAAATGATCTTGACTAAATTTCAGCCATGGCTTTGCAGCACTCTTCATAGCAGTGAAAAGTAGCAGAAGCAGTAAAAGTGAAGAAAGTTGCAGTTCCTTGACAGTTCACTAGAGGGCGGTTTCAGAAGCAAGTCCATCTCCACGAATCATTTTGTTTAGTTGTCTAACTCTGAAGCAGAAAGAAAAAAAACATAATTTCAGTGGTTTTGGTCCGCAAAAGCTAGTTTTCAGATAACAGAGCATATTTATAGATAAATGTTAATCATTTGTGGAAGTCATACTCTTATTTTAAAGGTAATTTAGATTATTATCCTGCTAACTGTACTAAGAGACCAAAGCTCATTCTGGTTGGCCTGGAGGGGTTTAGGAGTACCGCTTAGCAAAGCTCAAAGCAGCCATTTTTCTTCCTCTCTTACAGAAGGCTGGTAGCCAGGACTAACCAGAGGAGGATGTTAGCAAGACTTTAACTGAGTCACTTACAGAAACAGAAGCAGCCACGTCCTCTGTTTAAGCAACCTTTAACTCACACCATTTCAGGATCCTGTAAAGTTGACTAACTGGACCACATCAGGTAGCTGATTGTGATCTGCTGTGGTGAACTACCTGTTGCTTAGTCATCTAGACTGCTGGGCTCCATCAAACTACAGATGGCTCAAGCTGGCCTGGTAGCTCGCTGGCTTGGATCAACCTAAGCCGACCTTTTCCCAGACAACAAGGAGGTGTTCCAGCAGAGCTCTGCTGCTCTCTGTTTCAGCTCTGGCAGCACATATTTTTGATGTAGTTTCATTCCTGACACCTGAAATAAGGGATGTAAGGGCAGATTTGATCATTATGCATGTAAGGTAACATTAGTTAGCATCCCTGACTAGCATGGCCTAAGCCAGCCAAGCCAAAATAGCTGACTAGCAATAATTAAGCTAAAGTAGGAATGTTGAATAAAAATCATTTTTGCAGCTGATGGCACTCTGACACACTTTGTGGGCTGCGTGTACTAATCCATCTGGTCCAGACCTGTGACCTTAGATGTTCGCTTATCAAAGTCAAAAGAGTCAAAACAGTAAAAATGATAACCTGTTTGTTTTGTGTGTGTGTTTTTCTTTTTTTAACCAGGTCCATCTCTGGTGGGAGCTTTAAAGAAAGACTGGGCTTCTCCAAACAGCATTGCTCTCTCCTGGCAGCAACCTGAAGAGACAACGCTTCCAATCCTCGACTATGAAGTCAAATATTATGAGAAGGTACAGGAGAACTCTAGACATGATTTAATAGAGAGGTCTTCCTTCTTATGATGGCTAGATAATTCAGTTTTTCTCTGGTTTGATTATTATAGTGGTGTGTAAATGATTTATTTTTGTTCTGTTCTGATTTAGCTTTAAGGGAAAAAGAAAAGTACCATTCACCAAAAGCATGGAAAATCTTTAAAAAAAAATCTTTTATTCATAAAGAGGAGCAGCAATATGGGGTTTTTAACATAACAGAAAAAAACTGTCCTTGGCCACTTAACCAAACATGAATGATTGCAACCAATGTCCTTGCATAGGATATTTAGAATAAATACAGAATAAATATTTAATTTACCTTCTGGATGGAGACTAAGTTGAAAAAAGAAAGTAAAGTTTTGCAACTTAGCTGTTAATAGTGTGGACATTTCTTGCCAATGATCAAGCCAACCTGTCGCCTCAGTGGCTATAAATAAAACTTTGTAGTCACAAAGAGGTATGTTTGGAGAAAAAAGATGCCAAGGCTGATAATTAATACTCTTTCATGCTCATCGTGCTTTGAGGCAGTATTACACTTTGAGACATTAAATAAATACTAGTAAATTCTGAAAATAAATATAGCTCCTTCTTTGGAAAGATGAGGCATTGAGAAGGGGTTGTTTTCCACCACAAAAATATAGTTGTTAATAATAATAATAATACACTTTAAAATCAAGGTGGTACTGCCTTAAAAAATGCAAGCCAAAGGTTTAGGCATTTTCTTTACAATCCCTCGTCTTCAACTTAACACCCCCAATGACAGAAAAATGGAAATAAAGTAATCTTTAACTTTATGACTCTTGTAAATCAGAAATCTTCAACCTACTTAACTATTCACAGTAAAAGATTCAGCAGAACATCCGGTGGTTGGCCTGTATTAAAACTGTGCCATAAAATTATCTATTGCCTGCCGTTTGTATTCCCCTAAGCAACGCAGGCTTAAAACAGTAGTCCCTCACTAGAAATGTAGCCTGAAGGCAGCGCTTGTGCGACCAACAGCAGCCATAGTGCAACAGTGAGTTTGTAAAATCTTAACAAACTTGTCTGCTGCAAGTAGCGACACGTACGTGACAAAGAAGATACAGCCTCATTTATATAGGACATGATTTAAAAATTCTGGTGTGAGACTTAGACAAATACAACCTCAGATGATCAATGTCGGACAGCATGTCACACAAATCTACAGTTTATTTAACAAAAATTAAGCCTAAATGCAGAGGCACTGTGTAACTGTGAACTATTATATGATTCATTTTCAGTAGCAGAAATAACTTGAAATATTTGTTTTGTGTATGACGACACACGTCTTGCACATCATGTTGGAGGGATATTTGCCCACCCTTATTTACAATCGTCCTTTAGTTCTTTAAGTTTTCCAGGGATTCATTCGTGTACAGCTTTCTTAAAGAGGCTCAAAGAAATGTTTTTGTTTACCGTGTTCCCCTACAGATGTGAAGGTTAAGTCGTATTTATGACCAAGTCCAATATTTACTCTTGTTAACTCACTTTGGTTTTTTTTGTTTTCTTTAACTATTATTTTTTTTCCATCCCTGATTTATTGGGCTTCTTAGTCACCTATGATGTGATGTCCTCTGTAGCTCTCTGAGTAATTTAATCGCTGCTAAAATGGGACATAATGCTGCAAACAGTTGCATCCAGATCGAGACAGGGGTCCAGAGTTACTTTGGGTGCCTTTTGCTGATGATAGGGACAGGAGCCCATTACAGCTAGACAACACTACCTAGAACTAATTAAATAGTCCTTCTAATGAAACTGGAACTGAATTTAACATGAAGGAGCCTCAAAGCCACACACTGCCTGTGTGAGGTTCAGCCACAGCATTTCCTTCATGCTAACATCTGGACTTACACTGGGTCATTGTTTTATTTTTCACTGATTCATATACAGAGTTGCTAGGGTACAGTGTTGCGTCTGTCAGACAGATAAAATAGTTATAAAGAGGAGTTCAAGGCATCCAGGTCATGTGGCAACAAAAAAAAACAAAAAAAAAACAAATCCAAATTATCACATCTCCACCGCCATTCTTGACAACTGGCATGAGGATTTTTTGCTGATATGCTGTGTTTTTAAACATATGCACTGTGGCCAGCCAACTCTCTTTTGCCCTCATTTGACCAAAAGATGTTGTTCCAGAAGTCTAGCAGTATCTCCACATCCAACTTTGCAAACATTTGCTTCCATTTCTTTTGATAAGAAGAGGCTTTCTCCTGACAATCATCCCAAGCAATTCATAGTGTTGCCATCTTTTTCTAATTATATTGGCATGACCTTTAACGTTTAACATGGTATCCTGGGGGTGTAGAGTCTTGGGTTTTCATGTTTAAGCATTGAAGTCCATGTCTTGAATGTTAGTTATTTTTATACACTAAGGTAATGTTTTTCTTTTTTTTTCAAACTCTCTCTGACTCTTACTGGTTTATCCAAAATCTACTCAACCTTTAAGACAAAATATCCCCAGCAATAAAGGAGAGATTTCAAAAAGTTTTCTTCGTCTGTTATAAACTGCAACAGTTAGTTTAATAACCGCTGGAATTTCTCCCACAGGAACATGAGCAGCTGAGCTACTCATCAACACGCACCAAGGCGCCCAGTGTGATTGTTTCTGGTTTAAATCCAGCATCCTGGTACGTCTTCAGTGTACGCACTCGCACAGCAAGTGGATACAGCTCCTACTCTCCGAAATATGAATATCAAACTACAGGAGACTGTAAGTATCTCCGCTCTTTTTTGTCAGGAGGAATGCATCGGTGTCTGTTCAAACATGCACACGTGTCCATTTGACTGTACATGCCACTTCCCTGTGCACTGACAGGTTGCTCCACCTGAGCACTTTATGTATACATGTAACTAATTTAGTTGTTAATTATATCAAAATGTATTTGCAAATTAAAACTCTAGCACATACATCTTCACCTGCAAGACAGTCCAGGTCCCGGGCCAAAGTTGCAGATAAACCATGATAAAGTTCATTTGGGACCGTATCATGTTGTTTATTTATTTATGAAGGCATTTATGACTTATTTATAACTTTATTTATTATGGAGACGAGACACCTTGATAGTCAGCTGATATTCAGCCTCATTTACAATGGCTACAAATATTTTTGTAATTTTTTTCTTTGTCCAACCTGATCCTAGACTGGATTTTCAATCTATATTTATTCCAAGCAATGTTGCAATGTTTTTGGTTTTGTTTTACCTAAAATGTTTAAAGTTTTAAATATGTTTACATAATTCCTTTATTTTATTGTCTTATGTAACTTTTTTCCAATTTTATTAATATATGTAGCTGTAAAGCTCTAGAAATGTCAATTAGAATTTTCCTAATGTGACAACATGTAAATCAGCAAATCATTTCAATCATGACAAGGCTCAGAGATTTAATTCGCTCATTAAATGCAGCTAGACGTCTTTTGAGGTTGAAGTGCAACCATAACATCTGGCCTCTCTGAAAAATTAATTTCATTTAGCTTAAGTCCTGAATTAATGTTTCAGTTGCAATAAGATTTGACACATTTTATAGAATTAACAGGGAAATCTGCCAATGTGCCATCACTGTTTGGTTCAATCAGGTTTTCAATGTGTGTTTTTGTGAGTTGTAGCTTTATTGCATAGTCAAACAATACAAAGGTCCAGCTGCCCTTTTATGTTGGGTCAGGTATTGTTGAGGGGTGATTTGGCTTCACAGTGGCCATCTCTCTTCCAAAGCTGCAGAGCTTTGCTTTATCCACAGATCAGAGGCTGCCTGGCCAAGCCTTTGTACTGTCGGGCCTTTTATCTGAAAGAGAAGGCAGATTTGGCCGCCGTCGCTCTCTCCTGTCTGCTTGTCTGCCTGTCAGTCACTGTCACTGTACCCGTTTTTTTCCAGCTGCCTGTGCATCTGTCACTCCCTTCACTCGCTTTTTCTCTTTTGTCTTTGTTTCTCGCCTTTCATCTGTTTCCCCGCCCGCCGCCTCCCCTCTTTTTCACTCGACAGATACGAACACAAATCACTCTAACACATCTGTTTAGTAAGTGATGTGAACAGTGTGCAAAACTGAGAATTGTCATGTATCATCTGACCACTGTCACGTTCAGTCACTGTCTCCCTGGGTGATCAGTAATTTTTTTTTTAATCTTGCAAAAGAAGCAAGCACTCATTTCTGACATCCCCCACACAGATACTGCACATGCACTTAGCTTTATACTTACTGTATACACACCCCATCAGCCTCAGTCATTGGGTTCGGCACCACGCACCCTGATCTCCAATTCATATTCATTAAGCATGAAATATCATAGAAATACGTTAGGTAATAGCAATCATCTTTCAATTATCTGGGATTCGTTAGCCTTGTGACAAGACACAGAAAGGAGAAAATCATGAAAATCAAATGGACCCAATTTAAGCAAATGATCATGGACTAAATCACAATTTCATGAATGAATAAAATTAATTAAACAGCAGGCAAATGAATCATTTCAGCACAAAAGCTGACAGGGATTTGCTGCACTACAAAGGGCTGATCAGACACCTCTCAATAATATCTGCCCCTCACAAGAGCTCACACGCTCAGTGCATGGTGCAATGATGAGGAGGAATATTGAAGATGATTTTGAATAAAAGTTTTCTTTTTCTTCTCACTTTCTTCTCCAAACCATCTTCCTTCCATCTCTTCCTCCATTGTATTTTATTCTTACTTGCCAATTACATTAAACTTCTTAAACATTTCCATTATCCTCACTGTCATTTCCATTTTTTCTCACTGTCACCCCAATTTCACCCATTCCACACTTCCCTCAGCTTCAGACATTGCTTCTGACCAAGGCCAGGTGTTAGTCATCGTCACAGCAGCAGTCGGTGGCTTTACCCTTCTTGTCATCCTCACCCTCTTCCTCCTCATCACTGGAAGGTAAGATCAGTTCTTTTCTCTCATTTTGGTTTTTGCTGTTATGGTCTGATTACGCCTTCGTCCTGACAAGAACAGAACTATAATCATGCTAACGTTGAATTATTTCTATTAGCATTAGAAAGTATAGCCTTTCTGACTCTTGAGAGCCATTTTCTGTCAGTTCTAACTTTTTGGGTCTCTGTGACTGCCTTATCTAGCACTGCACAAAACATGGCACAGTATAAACACAAAAAAACAGAAAAATCAAAGCTTCTACCTGGCTATCCCAGTAGGGCACCCACATCAGTGTTTACCTTACTTTTGGCATCACTGCTGGTGTTTATATTGTGTCCAATGGTATTAGAGGGAGACATTGTGTTGAGCAGGTTGTGGCTCTTCCAGGTTACTCAGTGCTGCAAATGATTTGTTGAGTGGTTGATGATTCCACATTGAGTGACAAAGTTTGTAATCCAGCTAGTCTAGGTGGTCATTGCTTCTCAAACCACTGGGGTTGAAAACCGTATTCATTTTTTAAACCAGTGTCTTTATTTTTCTTAGCAGCCGGCCAGGTGTTTTATGGAGTTACTCTAACAATGAGCCTGACGGAACCTGTCTGATGCCTCTCCAGACGTTGCTAATCTTGATCACAAATTTCCATTTAATTTTAGTTATCGCCATTTCGGCACCAATTTAACTGGTTTAGTTTTTAGTCAAGGTTTAGTAGACCAAATATCACGTGAATTCAGTCAGCAATTTAGTGGGGCAAAATATAAACTGTAAATGGTTATGTTGGGGGTTTTTTTTAAATTTCAAACAGAATTTCTAAAATCGTTCTTCAAACCTTAACAAAATGAAGAGTATTAGTTTATTTGGCTAATACCCAAAGTACAGCTCATAATCACAAGGAAATGTTTTTTAGGTCTAAAAACAATGTTTTCTCATATTAAATTGAAAATCATTTACATAATTTTTCATGTAAAATACCTATGTTAAACACTTCATCCTTTCTAAATATGTGTTTAGAGACTGCAGAAACCTTTTCATAATTTTTATACTAGCTGCCATAAAATCACTTTTTTAGTATCCCCACCCCAGGAACGGTGATGTGGATACACAAACGACCCTTGTGATTGTTATAGGGTCTTTTTTGTCTGTGGTGTACCCCAGGTCTTGCCCAGTGAGAACCGGACACAGGTTCCAGCCACGCCTCACGACGTGAAGTGAACATAGAAATGCGATAGATAGATTCAAGTTGGCAGCACTTGAAAATCTTCAGATTTTAGGTGGAGGGATCGCTCGCTTCATAACCACAAGATGAGTCAATCAGTCCCCAGCACTGAGCTTTCTAAGCAGCAAATCTGCATTTCTCATGTCTGTCGTATTTAACTTTTGGCCTGAGAACTGATGAAATCAGAGGGCAGGGAGGAAACCAGAAATGATTCTCTGGAGACTGGACTGTTAGTCCACAAGTCCTCGGCTGGCTGTTTTGCAAGTATCGCATTTCTACAAGGTCATTTCTCCAGCCCAAAACATGTGTACCACAACCAAAATAACTGATCTGTACTGTACCACTGCTGGCCAGCCTTCTTTTGGGGGTACTAGAACTAGATGTATGCTGCAGTGAAGCTATATCTCTGAATGATTTACAATCCTCCCTTCACACCTGCCAGCAGAAACGCCAGCCAGGTCCGGCTTCCTCTTTCAAACCGCTCCATATTTACCCAAACTGAGCCGTACAGCTCAGTGAAAACATGGCTTATGTGAACAACTGTGCTCACAAGGCACACAGTTACATGTGTGAAGACTGCAAATCAAATTGCTTCTCTTGCCTTAAGTGCTCTGACTGGCTGTAACACACTAATAACCTTAATATACTACTGCAAATATGAGGAACTTCACCATCAATGAAAAATCACCGGTGTGAATAGCGTCCTTTCTGCTGTTTGTGCAGAGATGGATTTGTATTCCATTATAAAAGAGGAATATGCCTCTTTAACAGCAGACACACTGATTAGTCACGGCAGGAAAAGCACCAGTGTTGTTATAACTTCAATCCATTTAATTTTAACTGTAGACATCTTGTCCCCTGGCTTACAATAACATATGAGTTTTATATTTCCTGCAGAACATTGTCAAAATCTTGTGTTACATTATGCTTCAACAACTGCTATTAGACACAGGGTAGCATTAAAACAAGAGGGGGAAGACATCTCAGACAAGTGTAGGAGGATTTCAGCTTTGCGAATACTTATTTTAAAGGTGTGCCAATGCACGATGTCACATTTCTCTGTTGTTACTCAAGATAATTACCATCAGCAACCCCGCGACGCAGCCAGAATTGTCACTTTGAAGAGTCTCGACAGTTGCTGCTATTATATTCATTTACATCCCATCCGCTGCTTTTGATGCAGCTCAGTCCAGTAAGGCACAACATAACTTCACAGTAGAGGAGGTGCACAGATACATCCAGATGAATATTCAGGCAACAAAAGAAAGGTAAATCACTCGTCTGTCCTTACCTAGCACAAGACTCATACACAGCGGCACACAAACACCCTTTTTTGTGCGTTCGTGTATGAGGGAATGCGCAACAGTGAAATCAGCCACACTTCACACACGTTATTTCTGAAGTGTGAAGCTGAGGGAGTTTGGTGACTAAATAATGTGCCATTTCACTGTGAACATACTGAACAAAAATATACGGTGCTGCTCACACCTGATGCTGAAATGCTTGCCAGCACAAACTTATCATCTATTCCACATAATATGCCTACTTTTTGTGTCTCTGTTGGGTTTACTACAGCTATTAGTTGATGTTCAAATGGAAATCTGGGGTGACATTAAAGAACAAACAAGTAGGGGGTTCAACAGCTGATGCTTTGTTGAGAAATATAACACATGCTGGACCCTTTTAAATTGTTAACTACACAATAAATAAATATTCCCTTTTGTTTGTGGAAAAAAAAAGTAAAATGTTCAAAATGGAGCCTTCAATCCCACTGCAGATCAGATTATCCACTCCTTTAAATGTTTATCTTTTCCCTTTGTTTTTGATACAAATAAACTGTTACATTGCAAATGATTCAACGAATGCTAATGCCAGAACTGTGTGCCATGTTAATCTCATTTGAGAAATGTGAACCAGATACAGACGAGACAGTCAGACTTTATGGAAGCAATCAGAAGAGCTATGATAAAAGTCCCCAAAAAATATGAGAAACCCGGTAAGCCCTAATTTTGGCAAAACTACTAAAATGACACTACTGGGTCGCCTTCATTATTCTCGCTTTATAATATGAGGGACATTCCACATTAGACACTCAGTTGGGGTGATGATATTCCACCACACATCACGGGAGAAAGACTTTCCCATTATCTCTGAGTAAATAGGAGAATCACAGACATGCCAGTCAGCCCTCTGAAAAGATCTAATCATGCAAAGTAAGTGAAAATACCAGCGTAGGTGTTGAGGCGGAGGGCCTATGAGGTTTAAAACATTATTCTCTAAAGCTGCTGTGGAAGAGCACAGTCAGGACCCAGTACCTATGTGTGTGACTATTTCACATATGAATTCAGGTATTATGAACTTGTGTTTATACCAGCTTCATTCTGTTCAGGAGAACGTAAGCCGGTAAATAAATAAATAAAACCACAAGGCCAATGGTGCTGTAGCATTAGCCCTTCATATTCAATGTGATATTTTAGAAATAGGAAGTTGGAAATTTTAACCCTAGATGGTCATTGCAGAGTATTACTACATCTTTTTACTTTAGTGACTGTATTTACTGTATGAATAGCAAGTTTGTAGAATTGTCAGAGACTCAAATACATTCCTTTAAGAACATAAAACCTGATTTATTTGATAATTTGTCCCCTGTAAGGACTTACACGGTCAAATCCCAGGTTCTGTAGTTAAAACAAGCCTTTTAGGCTTTTGGATCAGAGCACCAAAGAGAGCTTTTTACCAGAATCCATCCAAAATCAACAGAATCTGTTGGGCTACTTTTTTTTTTGTTTTTTGTTTTTAGACTACAGCATTTGTCATATCTGCAGTACCTTTGCCCTGCGTGGGAGTGACTTTCAGTCTCTTTGACTTTTTAAAAACAGCTTGAAATGCAGTTGAGCTGACTGAGACAGATGAGAGCTCAGAGTCAAATGGCTCTCATAGATGTGCGGGAAGGTTTTACAGCACAAATGGGAGGTGTAAGAGGACCTGCTGTGTGAGAAGAGCTTAGCACCTGCTGCCCAAAAAGCATCATAAACGTACCTCTACTGCATGTTTGCATCCAATCGGGTTAAATTTGAATAATGAGGAAATGTTTGACATACAGGTTTTACTGATTGCAGCTGCGTACCCTGCAAAGAAAGTTACTGGAACTTTTTTTTTTTTAAATCTTCTTGTGCCCGTCCTTTGTTTTTGCCCTTTTTAGTGGGAGAGGCAAACACTAAGGGTCATGATGAGACTGCAGTAGAGGATGTGAGGGCAAGGAAAGAGTTGTTGGAGTTACACTGATGCTCTTCATTAGGTTGCTGTCCTGAGCTGTGTGGGTTGGAGATCATGTGGAAAATGTGTATCTGCACATA
Organism: Zenarchopterus dispar; assembly: GCA_028564865.1. Classification (NCBI taxonomy): domain Eukaryota; kingdom Metazoa; phylum Chordata; class Actinopteri; order Beloniformes; family Zenarchopteridae; genus Zenarchopterus; species Zenarchopterus dispar. The sequence continues at coordinate 6,938,041 of JAOWBL010000014.1, read as the reverse complement.
CTGAAACAGCGCTCGACATGCCAAAGAACAGCGGAAGAAGCCAAGGTCTTTGTGTCTATGTGTGAGGCCTCTGTACTGAATGAAAGCAGTGAAACACAGGGAAAGGCGGATAAAGTGGATCAGAGGATAGGACTGGAAGAGACTGATAAAAGCTCATGCCACAATTTCTTTAATGAACAGCTTGAACCCATCAGCAGAGGTCAACAGTTGCTTTCCAAATCCCCTTCTTGTCCTCGCTGCCAGTGGTACTCGCCATGTTATCGGCTCTGTCCATCAGTGTCCAGGAGCACACACAGACTTCACTTAGCCAAAGCTCAATCTGGCAACCTGTGGCCCATGGCCCTCTGACACCTGCTCTAATATGGCAACCCGGATTATGTTAAGTCCTCAAAGAGAAGGATAGCTCATACAGGATCACATGAACACACAGGTTCATGCAAGCAGGCGTGTGTATTTTTATCTCAAACTTTTCCACTCAGACTTCACAGATACCCCTCAGTTAGACACTTTTTGTTTACAGATTAGTTTGTGAAGCAGCATTCTTTACTCACGTCGTGTTTCAGACAGGAAGTTAGTTTCCTGCATTATTCATGCAGATGCCAATCAAACTAAATATGAAGAGAGGACAACTAAAAAATAAAAAATCCTGAATGCATTTGATGTACAGTTTGTCAGACTTTGAATATTTTGATCTTACTATTCATATTCAGATTTTTCATTCACTATTTAACCTTGAACTCTTATGTCATCATTTCCAAAAGATATATCCTGGCTTTTGGGTGACGAGGGAGCATTGTGGCTCGAGTGTACATAATACCTAATAATGATGCAAAACTCAGGGTATTTGAAGTTATGCAAAACTGAAGTTTGGTGGATTATTTGAAAACACCATTATGCAATTATTGAGTTGTAAAGTAAATCAAATGTTTCATTATTGTCCCTGAACAGCTGCAGGCCACATAAAAGAGATTAATTATGAAATAAAGATGTCTCTTTGAGGCAGAATGATGACGTGAGTCATGCCTTGAACAGACCCAGGCTGTTTAAACAGCAGTCACTGGATAGGAATGCTGAATTAACAGAAAAAAACAGCTGGTGGGGGTAATAGACCACTCAAATGTCATGTTTTCATTTATCTATCTATCTCATACTGGCTCCACATTCATTGGTGAATGGTGAATCAAAAAGGAAAACTAGAATAATTTTTAGGGAGAAAAAACTTTTCACTTTTTACTTTTCTTCTGGATTTCTGCATTTGTGTCTCACAGAATGAGATCTTTCAAGTTCACAAAAAAAAAGCATGATCTGTAAACTTTGTAGAAAACACAACATGAACGCTTCATTTTAAGTCACATCCGCATCGACTTCATTTTTTTAACTCAAAGGTTATGTCCAACTTGCATACAGTTGAAACTGCATTTTATGTTTAGACTGTTGATGTTGTCTGTAATGTGTGTGCTGCAGAATGATCCAGTATGAGTGTTAGAGTGTTATTCATAGGGATTTATCAGGATTTACTCACATGTTTGCTGTATGGGTTGCATATGTTTGAACTGTGAAACCAAACACATGAATTAACTGAGTAAAAGAGGCTTAAAAGTTACAAAAGCTGCAGAGTTGGTAAAAGAGGGAGGCTGCAGGTTCCTGAGCATCAAAGTTGCCATTCAGGACGAAACAACAAAAATCCAGAAATACATCAAGAAAATTGTTCCTCAGGACAAGCAGCTAAGTGAATGTCTCAGACACCAAAAATCCAGTGAGGAAGAAGATGTGGAAGAGGAGCTATCATGGAATGAGAAGCCATTGCACTGCATGTACTATCAACAGGCTGAACAAATGGCTGGCATCAAGAAATCCTACCAGTGGCTCAAAAAGACTGGACTGAAGAACAGGACCAAGCCATTAATCAGGGCAGCACAAGAATAGGTCTTCACCACAAGAGGGTCTACCACACCAGATAAGACCCAAGCTGCAGACTGTGCAAAGATGCCCCAGAGACAATCCAGCACATAATGGCAGGATGCAAGATGCTGACACATGGAACAAGCAGGTAGGGGTTGTAGTTTACAGAAACATCTGCACTGAGTCTGGGTTGGAAGCCCCAAAGTTAAGGTGGGAGATAACCTCCACGACAAGAGGTGAACTAAAGAGCAAAGATCTCATGAGACTTCCAGACCAACAAACTGCTGATGGCTAATCAACTGGACACTGTGGTGGTCGACCAACTCCAAGAGAGCATTGGTGATTGGTGTGGCAATCCCAAGTTACAGCAATATCAAGATGAAGGAACATGAGAAACTGGAGAAGTACCAAGGGTTGAAGGAGGAGATAGAGAAGATCAGGAAGGTGAAGACAGCAGGACCCAAGAGGACCCAAGTGTGAAAATCTCCTGGGAATCCTTAAGCATGACTGTGCTGCAGATTATTACACAACCTTGAAAGAAGGTAGTGTATGTTGATTATGTTATTATAATACTCAAGGTAATAATCAGCATTTTATAATGGTTTTTTATCTGTCTTAAACCCCAACCACCACAAACAAGTAGATGGACACCTCTGATCTCTGTTCCTAAACTCTTTAAACTTAATCTCCAGGCAGCAGAAAGCATCTCCCCTCTGAATCCCAGTGCAGGGTTGTAGAGGAGGCAGGCCTATCTCCAGCACTAATGCTCAAGAGGCAGTCTCACTGTTAAATCTGTATGTTTCTCCCCTGTCTCTGTTGGGAGTTTGGGTCAAATCTCCAAACTTTGCTGTCCTTCATTTAAAACATTGCTTTGGTGGTTTGCTGTGTTTTTTTTTTCTCATTGTCAACAACTAAGATCAACAATGAGTTAATCCTATTAAGTGTTGCCTGTGTGCTTAAAGGGATAGCGTCGTTGTGTGGCTGTTTAACTGTTAACTCAGGTTCAAAACCCTGCTCCAACATTTCCATGTGAGGTTTACATGTTCTTCTGCATCTGCACGGATCAACCTTCTGGTTTCTTCCTCCCACAGTCCAAAAATATACAAGCAATCTTAATCAGTGATTCTAAGGTGACAATCGAAGTGAATGTGCATGGTTATTTGTCTATGAGTGGCCTTCTGACGGGCTAATGGCTTGACCTCCTGTGGCATGGGTTCCAGTATGGTCAGATTTAGATGTAGTCTTTTTATTTGTTTATTTATGCCTTATTTCATCTGCATATGGTCCCTGTGTAACTGTCGGGAGCAGGCGGTACAAGTCTATAGTTTATCCACTAAATGATGAAATATGAGAAAATGTATTAGGGGATCCACTTCTGGAGCCAAGCGTCCCTGATGCACACGGTTATTAATTAAGCCCTCTACTGCAAAATGCATTTTAAAATTCATCAGCGCTACATCCTCTGAGAGAATGTACCTCTCCTTCCTTAAATCATGATTTAACACCTCACTGCACTTTCCCAGCAGTTCCACCTCCACTTCTCACACACCCAGATAGTTCAACAAACATGCCCTGTTCAAATGAAGTCATTACATAGCACGTTGGTAACCATGTCTGGATTTAAGAAAAGGAAAATAAAGTTTTATTATTAAGATAGATTTTTGGCCCAATAGATGACTTGACCATGCTGAAAGACATTTTCTCTCAAATCATACTTGGCATTTGTACAATGAGGATGAATTGCACGTATTTAATCACAATGTTAAAATTTAGAGCCACAGAGAATGAACTAATACTCAAAAAGAATAGATTTTCTAATAGAAAACACAGCAATCACCATTGTGCAGTGTTTGTACATTTAAAAATATTTATATTTTCAAAATCTAATAGTCACAATGATTGACATCACCCAGAAAATGCCACTGCAGGACAAACAACTAGAAATGGCAATTGTGTGCTTTTGTTTATGACCTGCACCACCCCTGATTTGCAGTAATACTGTATATAGGAAACATGAGTTTCTCACTTTTCATGTCATTGCAAATCTTCTCAGCTTTATAATTTGTAATACTAGTTGTTTAGCCTTAGCATCTTATGTAACTCATGTAAATGTTAGAAAAGTGACATGGAAGCATTTTTAGGTTTTAAAGAGGGTAGCAAAGAGCACAGAAAACGTTATGAGTTATTTATGCACAAGCTCGAGGTCCTGCAACAGTATTTTCTTTTGTTTGGGGAGAGGAAGGGGGGGAGTATTAGCCCACACAACACAGTGATTTTTTTTAACCCATTTCACTGAAGATGTGCTGGTGCATTAACTGGGTTTTTCAGTGTGACAATGATCCAAAGCACAATCACTCATACTGAAAGACCCAATTTCAGCTGGATTTTAGCTGTTGGACATTTGGCCTCAAGTCTGCCTCAAGAATACTTCAACTTACAAAGGACTTCATATTTGTCTCAATGACTGCCAGATGCCCAGGTTGCTCTGCTGGCTGCAAAAGAAACCCCAGCTCATCAGTTTTCCACCACCATACAAAATAATTGGAAATAAGGTGTTTATGCTAATATACTTCATTTGGTTCTCTCCAAATGTGGTACTGTCATTAGAGCCAAACATCTCAGCTTTGCTCTCATCTAACAGGAGGACATTGTTGCAGAGGTTTTTTTTCTTTTTCTTTTTTTTTTTTTTTTTCTGTTTTTTTTTTTTTTTTTTTTTTTTTTTTTTTTTGGTTCATCTAAGATTGAATTTATTTCATTCTAAGTGATAGTAAGAGCCCAGTTTATGAAGTCCTGATCCCAAACTTTATAATTGAGCAAGGGTGTACTTTGTTTCTGATGTCACCCATAGGTCCCACTGGGACTGTAAGCTCTGTGGTCCAGTTTTGCAGCAGGTTTGCTCCGTTCTCAGGTCCCACCAGAGGTATTTCAAAAGTGGAACACTTGAGAACACTTGCCTGCTCAGCTGGATTCCCGAGATTACAAGCTCACCCAAAGGTTTCAGAGTTTCAAGAATCGTATGGTAGACTGCTCATTTTAATGTGTAAATCGAGGCATCCCCTCTTCATTCTAGAGTTATACATAAAAAGGGACAAGTGGTGTCAAATAAAATGTATTTTTATTCTTCTTAACTGAACCAGCTTTATTTATATAGCACCAAATCACAACACACGTCATCTCAAGGCACTTCAACAATTCAGTTCAACTCAATCCAAATTAGTTCAATTAATAAAAGAATAATAATTATTGCTTCACTAAGGAAACAAAGAGATTCCATCAAAACCTTTCTTCGATACAATCCTCCTTACTGAGCAAGCACCAGTAAAAATTCCCCTTTAACTGGAAGAAATCTCTGGCAGAACCAGACACACGAAAGACGGAAAGCTGGCCTGACCAGCTGGGAGTTGGGAGCACAAGAAAGAAGGAGAGAACTGCAACAACAACAGATCAGTGGCACCTCCTGGAAGGAAGGAACACAGATTAATACAAACAACAATAGTGTTATTAGCAAAGATTGGAAATAATTCCAAAGAATTCCCAAACTTTATCAGAAATTCTGCCAAAACAAGACAAACTGCTGTTGTTGTTTTTTTTTTTTTTTTTGTAGATGTATCCCTGAATACATAGTCTTTGACTGTTTAATTTATTATTTATTTCTGTTCATATGCAGAACTTGCTGCAAAACTGATGTACAGAGGACATTTAGTGTAATGGTCATTTTTAGTTTCAGAATACCATCCAGGTGTCTACTAACCATTTACAATCTTTTAGAGATACTGTGAACTAATCTCTGAGGTTTTCACACTTTCTTGGCAGCAGCTTATTATTTATTGTTGGCTGTTTTTTTCAGACAGTCGGTGTTTAAATAAACATTTCTAATTCTCACCCACAGAGCTTTCTTAGATATATTTTCACTCACTGTATGCTGAAAAAACATTTCAGTCTCTTTGTGACTTTTCCTTTTATATGAGACTTAATGAGCAATTGTGGTGCATCCATGTGCTAATTTCTTTCATTGAATAAAAAAAAGATAAATCTGTACACAGTCATATTTGCATGTTTATCGTAGGCAGGCTAATGTCCTTATGAGAACTTTTCTTCCAAAATAAGCTTAAGTGGCTTGCATTTTATTCTAATCGAGTTGTTAGTGGTACAAGTGTTGTTTTGGATGTTTCATTGCAGCATCTGCACCAGGAAAGTCGTGCAATTAACTTGTTATATGGAAATTTGCTTTTTGTGAAAATTTAACTTATTGGCCTCTCAAGTGTTAATATTCCATTGGCTCTGTGATTCTTGCCACCTTGTTTATAACTTACTTGCTTGTCTCTGTCTTATTTTATTCTCTAACAGATTCTTGGTGTGAGCTTGTTAAAGTACCACCTCTTATTTGCATTTGTGTGTGTTTGATGAAAAAAACACTTGAAGAAACACAAATGAGAATTACCAACAGTCACTCTGACAAATATCTTTCACTATAGGAGGATGTATTTTTAAATGCTTCTCTGTAGAGTATTAACATGCAGAACGGGTTTGTGTTAGCTGTATTCCCAAATCAACTTTGATTAAATGCTTGAATTAAGCCCATTAGATCTGTTAATTTGACTAAATGTTCATTTCAAAATGGTCTATTGGAAAATTTAAAATACTAACAATTCCTCTGACAAATATAGTGTCGTTTAGAGGCTCCAGCTTTGTTTAAAACAAGACTAAGTAACCCCAAAAAGAAGAGGTTTGTATTCTTCCTGCTTCACATGGAAAAATAGTTGTGATACTCTAAAATGTCATATTACAGATTAACATTTGCTTCAGTTGTCACAGACATTAAACAGAGAGAAAATTGCCTTTTTCGTGGTTTTCCTGCTTGTTACTGGTGTTCCCACAGCTCAGAACCACAAGTAAACATTTATTATGCCAGGCTTTTTCATGGCAATCCTCATTTATTGCTCTAGGGTAATTAATTTATTTCTTCCCCACTGGAGAACCTCATATAAAGTCATTTTATTATACATCTGACAGTTCGATTAATGTTCTTGTTTCATCCTTGTGTTTGTTTCCCAGGTGTCAGTGGTACTTCAAGGCCAAGATGAACTCAGAGGACAAAAGACGGACGAGTTACCAGAATGGACATGGTAAATCAGTTAGCCTACCTCTCTCTTTTCTTATTTTGTTTTGTTTTGGATCCTCACTCTCATTGTGTACAGCAATAGAGAACATCTGTCTGGTGAGTTTAATGTTTTTAATGAACATCTGTTTAGAGCTTTGCAGTTTTCATGAAGTAGTCCTAATGCAAAGAATTGCCCATTCCCCTACAGCTAGTGTTACATATCTCCAAGAGAGAAGTACTTTTGTACAATTTATAAGCAAAAAAACTGAGATATCAGACAAATGACAAAGTAAAATTAGCTTCCTTGCTTCTCCATCTATTTGTCCTCTTCCTCCTCACTTCCCATCAGCTTTAAATTGATGTCTTACACAACTTTATCATTTTTGTTTTCTATTTATTAATCTTGGGACATCTCTGGTTTCCTGAGCTGTCCACCTCTTAACTTCTCTCTGTTTTCCTGCGTTTTTGTCATTAAAAAAAAAACAACTTTTCATTCCTGGACTGAAAAACACAAACTTAAATGAGTGTGTGGTGTAAGAACAAAAAAAAAAGATGTTTAAAAGTGAGCAGAAAGAAAGAGATGGGTGCAAGGTGAGGTGAGGGAAGATTGCAAGCAGAGACACGAGGAGAGAGAAATGAAGATGAGGGCAAATGGGTTGAAAGGCAATAGAGGGGAGGACAAAGAGAAATGAGGAATGTTTTACCAGGACAGCTGGATCTTGAGGCCGTAGAGCAAGAAGTAGAATAGGGAATGAAAAAATATATATCAAATTCAGTTTTCAGGGTGATACAAAGGTTTCAGATACCAGAGAATAAAATACAACTTGTAAGCAAGCATATGCTCGGTGGTGCTCCAAATCCTCCATAATGTTGCCTTTGTCCTCCATCAGCAGTGAGTGTGACGCCGAGCAGAAGCACTGAGAGGAGAAAAGGGCTCCCCGAGGCTTTTGTTGATGTTGCTGATTGTTGTTTTTTCTGATAATTTTGTGATGCTGTATCGATCTTTAAAGGAGAACAACAACTTCTGTCTACTCTCTCCCCCACCAGTGGCGTCAACACTTAAGCAGAAGCAGCTTTTTACAGATTCACCAACTTGCTGAAATACACTTCAGCTGGGTAGTTGGCTTTAAAAAAAAAAAACTTGTCCCAAGTTAAAAGACTGTCTCAGCATCACGGTGCTGCCCTGCTGCATTTCAGCAAAAGACCTGCACTTTGCTGGAGAAAAGCTATTGAGCAGCGTAACTCGTTGCCTCCAGGTTCACAATCAATAGCAGTGGGAGAGTGTGCCTTTCTGTGTCAGAAAACGTTTGTCTAAAGGGTGACCCGATCCTTTTTCACTGTTGTGTAACTACAAAATCAGACCGATTTTTACATTTACCTTGAGTTTTATTGCTTTGCAGAGTATGAACCCATGATACATTTTTATATTCAACTTCATTTTATTAATAATAAAAACCTGCCAAAGGGGCAATTTAGTGCTAGTGAGGAGATGAAAGCAATAAATATTTGTTACAAAAGTAGCATCCATGAAAGGCTGGGTCCATTAGGAGCATTTGTCAAGAGGTGCATGAGAAAATCATTTAAATGTTTAAAAGAAATATTGGATATTTCCCCTTGAACAGTGAATAATACAGTTAAAAGTTTTAAAGAATTTGGAGGAAGTTTGTGTGTAAAAGGGGGCGGGCACAAGCCGAAGCTGGACAGGCGTGATCTCCAATGCCTCACTGTGTCAAAAACGGATGTTTTTCTGTATTTTTATACTACCACATAGGGAAGGGTTTATTTTGGGTAATCTTTGTCAAGCATGACAATATGAAGCTAAATTCTTTTTTTTTTTTTTTTTTTGGTTTTGTTTTAAATAAGGATTATTTTAACCCTATCTCGAGGTAATGTGAACACTTTTTGGCTTGGATGTCTGGAATTGTAATCACACAATGAGATTATGTTTTGTGGTCGGACAAATCAATGCTCCAGATCTTTTTTGGAGGTAATGAACACTGTGTATTCTGAGCCAAAGACAAAAAGGACCACCCAGACTGTTATCAGCAACAAATCCAAAAGCCAGACTCTGTGATGGCATGGAGTTGTGTCAGTGGCCTTGGCAAAGGTCATTTACACTACTGTGACAGCAGCATTAACGCAGAAAAGTACATTAAGTGGATCAAGTGGTTAAAAACTTTACCTTCCTGGCATTGTTTTTTTTTTTTTTTTTTTTTTTTTTTTGGAATGTACTGTTGTCCTAAAATCCAAATCAAAATTAGATGTACATTAAAAAATAAAATGAAGCTTAAGAGAAAGTATATGAATTATCTTGGGTCTTCTGCAAACACATAAAAGACTAAATAAATTGAATAGTAGCTGCAATATGTTTTTATTTCCATTTTCAGTCATCACAACTTTATTTTTTTTTATTTTTTGGTGTTGTAAATAAAGCCTATGAACCCAGGGGTGATGAAAACAAATGAAAGATATTCATAAGCAGAATCTCACACACCCAACTTCATTATTTTCTCTGTCTTCACAGTCCCTTTCCCCGGGATAAAGACATATGTGGACCCCGACACATATGAGGACCCCACGCAGGCCGTCCATGAGTTCACCAAGGAGATTGACCCATCCAGGATCCGTATTGAGAGAGTGATTGGAGCCGGTACACACACACAGACACACACACACACACACACACACACACCCCTGCATCCACTGCTACACACTCTTCCACTTGTGTGTCACTCTATCACAAAGCCTGCCTGTGGGCAGGAGAGTATCATTTCATATCAGCCATGATGACAAGAGCTTTAAATGTGCATATGAGATGATCTGCTTTCATTCCACTCATATGACTGCTGTGACCCCCCTCTGCTCCATTCTACCCACAGAAGAGGGTGTTTTTTTCTCATTTCTCAGTGTTGCATAGCCATTTTCTCATTGCACAGAGTTGAAATATTAAAGCTGTAATAGCTCCAGAGAACAAAAGTTAGAATGTTAGAATATGTTTTTTAATAAAGTGTTAGCAAAAACTGTTATGAAGTTTAACTAATCACAGAATGGATTAGGATGCTGGAGTTTAGATAGGAACTGCAGCACTGCCCTCAGGTGGTAAGCTGCGCTACCTGCTGATCGACAAGAGCTGATAAGACTTGTCGCCTTTTTGTGTGTTTGTGTGTGTGAGTAAAAACAAACAAACAAACAAAAAAACAAAGCAAATCCACATTGCATCAATCAACACATTTTGACACAGAGAATAATTTATGTGTTATGATAATGTTCAACTAAAGGCAGGGATTATGTAACCAGTGTTTATGATTAGCGGAGTTTTTAGAAAAAAAAGAAATTAAATACAATGTCATGTAAAAGTGTGTATTGGTTTTTTTGGTTTTGTTTTGTTTTTTTTTTTTCAGGTGAATTTGGCGAGGTGTGCAGCGGTCGCCTAAGAACACCAGGGAAAAAGGAGATTGGTGTGGCAATAAAGACACTCAAGGGAGGATATGTGGAGCGCCAGCGCCGGGACTTCTTGCGGGAGGCGTCTATTATGGGCCAGTTTGATCACCCCAACATCATCAGGCTGGAGGGAGTCGTCACTAAAAGTAAGACAGCTTATGGAAGATGTTGCTTAATTTAAGTGATTTTGAAGATGTGGGTCTAAGAGAATTGTTGCTGACAATAAAATCCATCATCCCGAACCACAGTCAGATCTTTCCAGTGGAACAAAAGTGGTTGCAATTCTCTCTTTGGTCATCTATGTTTTTTGTTTTTTTTTTAATTACAGTGTCTGAAATGTTTGTGGTAATATCTTATATGTATCTCCATGATGTTTTATGACTATTGTATGCTGCTGATGGGAAATGTGTCTTAATCTAGAATTTGATAAGCAGATAACTATTAATCATCACCTAAATAAGTGCTAAATTCAAAAATGGCATTTAATAGTAAAGAACTGTGAGTTCAACTACAGCACTCTGATTTCTGCACTAACAACCTCACTTGCAGCACAAAAAACAGTCTGGTGCGTCTTCTGAACAGTCCTGCATTTCCCCATGTTGGAAAAAGAAGTAATAACCCATCGCTATATGGTATATATCTTTTGATCAAAAACATTCTCAAAGCAAGTTACTTGCATTGTCCCAGAGACTTTAATCATGTGGAAAATTTCAATTAAATGCAAGATAATTGTTGTTTTTAAAAGCAGTTTAATTTATTTTCCTAATATTTGAAATGACTTCACATTGTTTACTCACAGGGTCATGTCTTGAAGTCATTCTTTGTGCATTTGTGTTTCCATGTGTGTTGCCAGCATGCATAGTTTGTGAGTGAAATAAAGAGAGAAAGTGTGTTCTTGTTAACGAGCTCTGTTTTACGGGGCTCACCCAGTGCAACATATGGTTGTATTTACAGGCAGTGTATAAACTGAGACATCACTGTGAATATAAATGTGTCCCCTGGAGACTTTCAGCTCCTCCTGAATGCAGATAGAGAACACTCCTCAGCTCTGACCCTGCAGCTAAAGTCTCCAGTGATCTGGGCTTTTAAAGGCCTCTACTTCCATTGTTGCTTGCTGATATGTAGCATTAGTAGATTTAACTGTAGCTTGAATGGTCCATCATCTTGGAAGTGAAAGAAAAAAAAAACAAAACAAAGAAAAAAATTGTCTTTCATGCATCACTGAGAGAGACAATTTCTTTGGTTCTGATGCCAAAAGGACACAACACTGAACAACTCTGCCTGCAATAAAAAGACATATAAAGGCTATTTATCTCTGAAGAATAACTTTTCACTCACTGGCATCAACATTAAGTCTCCTACTTTGTGGATTTTCTTCTATATTTTCATTTTAAATAATCATAAAAGCTTCAGCCTTTAGGTTAAGAGCCATTTTTTAAAAAAGCATCAGCTCCTTAAAGATGCAACTAAAACTTGTGCAAAATACTTTTCAACACAGCAAGTGTAGCGAGATAATATGATAAGAAGTGCTTTAAAAGTCTGGAAATTTATAGATTTTGTTTTTATTTTGTTGCAGAACTTGGTAGAAGTCGAAAAAATGTCTGTTTAAACCCAAATAATCATCTCTCTTTAGTGAGGGTTCTGTAACATAACCATTTCCTAAACTTAACCAAGTACTCCTTTTGCCCAAATATAAACCACTAGCATCTGCAAATGACTTTAAGTGTAAAAATAATACAACAATTAAGAATAGAAATACTCCTGGATCCATTGTTTCTTATGTGAAAACTCCCGTGACTTACACCAAGCCCAAACGGTATTTTCCTAAACCTAACTGAGTAGTTTCCTTCCCCAAATCTAAATCACCTGTACTTGAGTGACTGGAAATGTAAATATATTACAAAAAATAAAACTAAAAATTAACTACTGGTTCCACCGTTTCTTAGACTAAAGTCATGTAATTTGTTATCTTTTCCTAAGCCAAATTGGATAGATTTATAGTCCAAATCTAAGCCATCAGGAAGTATGAAAGCAATACAAAAACTGAGACCAATAAGAAGTTTAAAATCAGTTTTTGTGCACGTGTGTGTAGGACACACACGTGTATAAGTATTTGGTATAAGTCCTGTGACGTATACCAAACCCAAAATATAATTTCCTAAACCTAACCAAGTATTTGTGTTTCTTAAATGTAAATCTATAACTACTGAAAATCACAGTAAGTGTAAAAAAATAATATAAATTTGGCACAAAGTCTTGTAACTTATACAATGTCAAGGTCATATTTATGTATATAGCACATTTAAAAACAATAATGTTGATCAAAGTGCTTTGCAATCAAACAAAAATCATAATTTAAAAGCAGTGACATATAATAAAAGTATTAAAGGAACAATACAAACTGATCTGTTTGTCCAATATAGGAGAGCTGTCAAAAATAACACCCAGGTTTCTGACAGCAGAGCGACTACATGAGGCCAAAGGGCCAAGAACACCAGCAGAACCACAGAACCACATGTGATTTCTCCTACTAAATAATCTTCGTCTTCTTTTTATTAAGGCTCAGCAAGTTAAGTGTCATTTAAGTTTTAAGATCATTGAGACAATTTAGTAAAAGCTGGAGTGAGTTGTAATGGGTATATAAACCTGGAAATTGTGAACAAATCAATATAAAACAATAAAATTTTTAAAATAGACCCCACAGGCAATGTATACACACAATGAAAACAGCATGGGGACTAAGATAGAGCCTTGAGGAACCCCATGACTCAAGGAAGCTGAAGAAGAGCATTCACCAATGTGAACAGAAAAGGTTTTCAGTGCCATACAGGACCTAATCCACTTTAAAATTATACCAACTCATTTTTTAAAGTTTTGACAGCAAAATATTGTAATCCACCATAGCAACTGCTGCAGACAGGTCTACAAGCACCAAAACAGCAGACTTATCTGAGTCAACAGTTAAAAGGTCATTACAAACTTAAAAGACAAGTCTCTGTGCTGTACGATACCACCACTTGTTGCATTTCACAGGAAAGCAGATCTATAGAAAACAATAAATTAAAAAAAAAACTTAGCCATGCCATAACTTTATACAGCCTTTATTTCACAAATTTTGACACATTTATTAGTAAGCAGAAAAACTAAACAAAACAGGAAGCTGTCATACCTAACGCTGTCTCATAACTGTCTATCCAATACAACAAACATGATACAGTACCCACATCAAATCATAAAATCAAAAGTCATTTGTGTTTGGCAGAGGGACATCAGACTGCATTTATTCTGGGTATCCTCTCCCTGCCTGCCTTCTGAGTTTGTCTTTTCCTCATTCTCCATCTATCACTTCCGCCATCTGTTGTTGTTCTTCAGAGACTAATTATGGAGACTATTGTGCTGTGACTGACTGCTATACCTGCCCTGAAAAAAAAACAGGTGACACATTGGATTCTGGTAAACAGGTGCGTTTGTTTTTGTTCAGCCGCTGCTCTGCATAACTATATACTGCTTCCAGACCTCGCTAATTAGCTCAGCAAAGTCAAGCTTGATCGAATAATTTCCTGTCTGTGTGAGTGTAAAGTATGAACAGATTTAAAGATGCGGTGATAGGCTTTTGCGGATTAAAACAAAACATCATTCTGACTCTTTTGTTCACAAAAGTGATAGATAGCTAAAGGACAGAGCCTTTCTCATTTGTCATGTTAAACCTTGTTTCTCTTTTTCTCCACTGGCAGGTGTGTAGGTTTGTTTTTTTCATTCATTTTAAAAGTCAACACTATCACTGGCATAGCCTATCACACTAAATGTATATTTGTCAATTCATTGAAAAAGTGCTTTCCAAAGAAAATAATCACATGCTCTGCAGCCAACATAAATTAAAGGACATAAGTAAGGGATGCGTCACTGCCAATCCGCTGGAACAGTGAAATGTTGTTCCAGTGAGCGTGCTTGCACCATCTGTTTTTATAATTATGTTGTGTTTTGGACAGTCCCAGATGTTTCCCATTAAAAAGATTCAAAAAGTAGCTTTGAGTTGGTCAAAGAAGACATAAGTTAACCCATGACGCATTTGCTAAATAACACCCTCAGTTCTCATTTTTTTTGATCTTCAGCCAAATTTTCCGGCAGACAAATTTAAGAAAGACAGATACCAGAATCTCCATGGTGAAGTGAAGGTGTGTTGACAATTCTCTATATTTGTATGATTTCCAATTACCCAGGGGAAAAAGTAGCCATACACACTTGATATTCAAAATCACTGTCAACTTATAGTTTAGGATCTCCAGTTAACATGATATGGAAGGGAAAATCAACTCGGGCAAAAGGACAGCATACATAGTACCAACCATGTTAACAAGTACAGCAATGTAAACCATTCACATCTTGTAATTCCCAATGAGAAATAAGTACTGGCGAATCAGTCTAATAACACACAAATAGTTTTACTTTTATGTCCTTATTAAACTGCAGCTTGGAAAGAAGATAAGTGATGTGGGTTTATTAACTCGCACAACTCCCTCTAGCAGCAGCAGCCCCCATCTGATGTTTTCTGTTCCAGTTTATAACACAAAATGATGAGGATGAACTTTGGGGATTCGAGAATAATTGGAGTTGCTACACAGTGCCTTTTTTCTTTTTATCCCAACAGACAGCTGTGCATTTTTTGCCAAAAAGTTCTACTTTTGTCTAATTTTCCAAAGATATTGTCCCAGTGCAGAATATCCAAGTGTACTTTTGCAAACTTGAATTGAAGTTTTCTTCACAGTGTCTTTCCATTAACCTTTTTCTCAATTGCTTTTCGACTATAGTGGAAACATGGGCACAGATTTTAACAAGTTACAGATGTTTTGGATTCTTTTTCACCTCTTTCTTGTGTGCTCGTTGTTGAATGTACACCTCTACTGGGTCTAGTGGGTTTATTTACAGGCATCTCCAAATCTCATATTAACAGTCTAGAAACACCTGACAACAGGTTGTTAGATTGACTGAACTTCACACGCTTTTTCAGCTGCTCTAAAATATTTTTGTTTAACAAAGACAATAAAAAAGCACAGATGTGTGTTATTAGGTTAGTCAGACGATCTACTATTATGACCAAGAGGAAGGTTAGACCAAAATTTATTGATAATCAGTTCAGACATCCAGATTATCTCAAAAACGTCATGAACTTTGTTTAAGCAACTGCAAAACACTATGAAACATGCAACAGAAAACACACAACACTTACTCAGGTGTTTTTAAAGACCCCTTTGACATATCTCTGCTATGTTGTCATTTTATTGCAGTTTAAAAAGGCAAAAAATATTGACTTGAACTGGAAGGATAACATCATGGTCTTATTTTGCTGTAGAAACACTTTTTTTTTTTTTTTTTTTTTTTTTTACTTCTGCAGCTTGGTTTACAGATCGCCAAAGGAAAAAAAAAACAAAAAAAAAACAGGCCATGACAGTTGCCGTCCAGCGGTTAAGCAGTCGATCAGTAACACTGTGGGGATCCTCCGTGGGGAAACCAAAACACTCAGAGGAAAACAGTGGGTCTGCACTTGTTACTAACCTATGTTTTGTGTCACACATGGGCTGAATACCGATCAGGTCCCACATGGCAGGTCAGAGATGCTGAAATGGAAACGTCATGTGAAATAAGCGTCTTCTCTTGATGTATTAATCAACATCCAGTGTCTCAATCTTTTTCTCTACCAGATTGCTCTTATTGCTTAACAACCACAAACAAACCTTGCATTCCCTCCCCTGGACTTTCTGAAGCCAAACATGCTTGTTTTTGTGGTTTTCGTCCCCCCAAGTCTGATATGTCACCCACATGACCACATATTGTTCCTTATTTTGCCCACCTTTTACTTCAAAGAATGGTAAAAGAAGTTTATAATACAAAAAAAACTCCTCTTGAAGAAATAAGTAGTGTTTGTGTTGTGTTTGTGCATTTGCAGGTAGGCCTGTGATGATCGTTGTGGAGTACATGGAAAACGGATCTCTCGACTCGTTTTTGAGAGTGAGTGTTCAAGTGCTCATCAAACCCCAACATGAATGTGTCCACCAGACTATGGCCTTAATCATAATATAGTGTGGTATCTTGGCATATCTCTGAACTTAGACCATTGTAACACTTTGCAGGTGGATAAAAATCACCCAGAATCACTTTTATGAATTATGGCCAGTGTGAATAATGGAATGTATTTACTACACCTCATTGCCTTATCACTTTACTGCCTCATTTTGAAACATCTTACCATCTCTGTAAAAAGTTACTGAAATCTTTTCCAATATATTCTTCTGCTGTGCACCTAGTTCTATAATTTTCTCTGTGTCTCCTTGGTTTTGTCTTTCTTCTCTTCTGACTGCCCATCTCTGTTTATATTCCTCTGTATCCCACTCATCCTCACTGCCAGCAACACGATGGCCACTTCACTGTCATCCAGCTGGTTGGGATGCTGCGTGGCATCGCCTCGGGCATGAAGTATCTGTCAGACATGGGTTACGTTCACCGAGACCTGGCAGCTCGAAACATTCTGGTCAACAGCAATCTGGTGTGTAAGGTGTCGGACTTTGGCCTGTCCCGAGTGCTGGAGGACGACCCGGAGGCTGCTTACACCACAACGGTACGCCCTAAACCCAAAAACTTACTTAGCTACTACTTAAGGGTGCCTATTTGTCAGTGTGGTTATACTACATCGCAAAAGAGATTTTATCATTTTAAAAAATCTGTTTCATTTTCATTTGAAGGTATTTTTGATTACCTTTAGGAAGGGCATCTAACTTTCTTGGTCCCCTGTCCCTACTATCTTCAAAGAACCAATCAAAGTAACTAGTCTCTGTTGTGTCCAGCGACAGCTGCATATGTCCTGCGTGGTACTACAAGTGCCACTGCACTATCTCACACAACAATAACACTAATAAGTAATAAATGTACATCATAGCAAAGGTGATTGGGACACTCAAGAATGTAACGATGAATGACGAAGGGAAAGAGTAGTCAAGCAAGAGACCAAGCAAGAGTAAATTGTAGACAGCATTGTTCAAGCACCTCAACCTCCATCCCTATAGGGGGAACCCCTGAGCTAAAAATTGGAAATGATGCTATGCACTGCTTTAAAAGCCAAAAGTGAACAACATTAATATCTTTATTGAACTCATAATCTCTAATCACAGGACATTCCTGTTCAATAGAGCTTTCCTTAAAGGTCATATGTTATGGGTCATCAGAGTTTCAAAGGATCAAAATTTACTTAAATTGTAACATACCCAGTTTTCAAGGCATCTAGCTGTCATTTTAAGAAGTATACAATAATTAAACAGTGAATACACATTCAGAAAGAGCAGCTCTGTGAGATGTGACTGGCAGCATCAAGTTGGATTATTTTTTAAAGCTAGCCAATAACAGCGGAGTGACTGGGGAGCAGGGGGAAAGTGAGGCTGGTCATCAGAGCAGAAAGAAGTAGAGGCTGTATGATCCGGGACGCAGTTTTTAAGTCACAACCAAAAGTAAATGATTCTATTGGTGGTTGATAAATGTGAACAGGAATCACAACTGCACAATATAGGACCTTTAAATACAGTAAATAAAGATGAAAAAAAGCAAACTTATACAAGTATCTGATAACCTCAAAGTAGAAAACTGGGGT
Organism: Zenarchopterus dispar; assembly: GCA_028564865.1. Classification (NCBI taxonomy): domain Eukaryota; kingdom Metazoa; phylum Chordata; class Actinopteri; order Beloniformes; family Zenarchopteridae; genus Zenarchopterus; species Zenarchopterus dispar. The sequence goes on along the minus strand of JAOWBL010000014.1, from coordinate 6,919,961 downwards.
CACTGTTTTATTGGCACTGACTCACTCTATAAAACTTTCCAACAGTATGAATCAAAATAATGTCAACTGGTGAAGAAGAGTGCATCAGTGTTGGCTGCTGCTCTGCTCATCTGTGCACTTTGTAGCATGTTACCTTTTGTTTTGGGCACTAAAAAAAAAGTCTTGTTTCAAGGAAATTACAAGACTATTTTAAACTACTTTACTAGTGTTTAGAATTTTAGTCAAGAACTTTTTTCTCACCCCACTAGCAAATCTATTTGTTTCTTAAAATAAGACAATTATGACTAGATTTATAGAATATTAGGCTTACTTATAGAGGGGCTAATTTTTGCTTTGTAAACTTGATGCAGAACATAAAAGTGTATATCATAATAATGAGGACACAATTTATGCATATTTATTATTTCTGTGTGAGCCTGTAGACATACACATGTAACGTCATAGCAAGTTATTTCATTTCTTGGCTATGTTAGCAGTAAGTGACATTTTGAACTCTGTGAGAAGCATTTAGGTCTAATAGGGCTTTTTTCCCCTTTTGTTTCTGATAACCTGATCCAGAACTAATCCCTTCAAATTTAATTAGACATCTGCATAAACACTGAACTTGCGCTTATTATTCCCTTATTGTTGGAATATCAGCATCAGTATATCAATATTGTTGAAGCTGAAATGCTGTATAATATCATGCACCAATTAAAATCTTCATTTATTTAATGTTAAAATATTATTATTGATGAAAATGTGTGTTATTTCAATAATGAATTCAGTTGTATCTCATGACAATTATTCTTAAATAAGGTTCTAATTCTCAATATGGAAACATTTATAATTTCAATTTTACAATTATAGGAGATTTTAGCAAATTGATGTTTCTGCTCCTACTTAATCAGGTGAAATGATCCACTTTCAGTTTCCTTCCATGTAATCTGCTACAGATAAACCTCCAAAACTCTTGGACTGAAAAATGCAGCATTCTGTGTATCTGCCTCTGCCACACTGACCTCCATTTCCTGGCTTATATTGAGGGTCCTGCGTGAGCAAAACGGTGTGTTTATGGCCTCGAGTTGAACTTTCTGATTCATGAGACACTTGTTGAACTCCACAGAGGGGAGCTCAAAGGTGAAGAGAAGAGAGAGGATAAAATGCAGGTGATAACCACAAAATATTCTGAACATGGCAAACTTGTGGCAGCAGTCTTAGTGAGATATCTGTGAGGAGGGTTTTAAATGCCCCACCATGTGTTTGGTCATGCTTTGAAAATCCGGAAGATGTGACAGATTAAGTCCATTGTGGAGATATTTTGACACGTTCGAACTGTTTTTTTTTCCCTTTCTTTTTTTTCTGGATTTGAGCTTGATCACTTTCTGTTTGAAATAGTGATGTGAACCCTGCAATCAAGGACACAGCTGCAGGAGATAAATCCAGCTTTTAATAACAATGTGGCCAAAGTTTAGGTCTACAGATAATTAGAAAAAAAGTAAACAATTTACAAGCCTCTGCTGTGAAGTTGTTTCATTTACCAAAAAATATTTAGTAGCACGTGCTTAGTGGTTAGCAGTGCTTCTCACATGATTTTTTTCGCATGAGCAAGAAAGTACCTGGTTTGACTTTCTGTGTGGAGTTTGCATGTTCTCCTTGTGCTTGCCTGTGTTCTCTCCGGGTACTTCGATTTCCTCCCACAGTCCAAAAACATGTATGTTAGGTTGATGGGGAACTCCAAATTACCCATAGGTGTGACTGTGAGCATGCATGGTTGTTCGTCTATGTAAGTGGCCCTGTGATAGCCTGGCGACCTGTCCAGGGTGTACCCCTTCATTTTGCCTGAAATGAGCTGGGATTGGCTCCAGCAGACCCCCTTTACCCAGTCTATGGATTCAGCGGGTACAGAAAATGGATGGATGGATATTCAACAGCAAAGGGACTTTGCTGCTGAATATCCACTATCAATAAACATTCATAATATGCTCACTCATTTTTTAACTATAAATTTGTTCAGCACAGATATTTTTAAACTGACAAAATTCTGCTCGAATCAAAGTTGAGACCAGGAGCTGTCATGTAATAAAGCTTTATGTCTCCACCAAGATGAGAGTGGAGGCGGTGGGATGACGTTGGTGCTGTCTGTTAGTCTGACTGTTTAATCGGTTTGCCTTTCTCACTGTTAGCACAGTTACATTAAATTTATTTCTTAAAATGTGATGAAGAAGTTCAACATGACCAAGTGGAGGCTTAATTTGTTTGTGTCTTTTTTTTTTTTTTTTTTAAATTCTGTGCTTTTTGTGTTTTTACAGGGTGGTAAGATCCCGATCAGATGGACAGCTCCTGAAGCCATTGCGTACAGGAAATTTTCTTCTGCGAGTGACGCTTGGAGCTACGGCATAGTCATGTGGGAGGTGATGTCATATGGAGAACGACCTTACTGGGAGATGTCCAATCAGGATGTGAGTAGTTCTTACGCTATGATCATAAAAGAAGTGAGCCCCTAAACCAAGCAGTAAAAATGTTACAAAAACAACAACTGATGGGGTTTAAAGGCCACCTGAACTTGGACAATAGTTAAAATTTTATGTGGAAAAAGAAATTGTAATATGAGAACTGAGTCATAGATGTATGAGAAAAAAAGTAATTATGAGAATTTTAGTTGTTTTATTTTTAAGATATTATAATTCAAGAATAAAACTGTAACGTGTTTTTTTTTAAAGGGAGGGGGCTATGGGGCACCTTAAATTGTACTTTACTATAAATTTCACAAATAAGGAAAAATTTAATGTTGTGGTGCCTCAGCATCACATTATCATAAGTTTAAGGAAATTTTTAAAATTAACAGAAAATTGTGTTTGTTCTGAAGTAATATCCTGATTTTTTTTTCTCCTTGTGCTTATGACTTTATTCTCATAATGCTGCAGCTTTAATCTTGTTACATTAGAATATTATTCAGTCAGATTAAATTGTGTCAACCTAACCGTAAATGGACAAATAGACATTTGAAATCTGAAATCTTCAACATTTATACATTTAAGCACACAAAAGGGAAGCAGTACTGGAATTTTTAGCAAGAACACAGTCACTGATTTTTTTAAAAGTACTGCATAACCATTCAGTTAAAATTTATTTTCTCAATGAGTTCCCTCAGTACCTCAAAAATACTTTTTTGTCAGACTGAGTTTACTTTCTATTTTATCTGTTAAACTTGTTGCCCTTTAGCCTGCTCTGTGACTGTTTACTAGCATCAAAAGCACACCCCTGAGAAGAAGGAGGTTAGGAGCAGCAATACCAACCAAAAAGATGAAAAAGATGAGGAGGGGGGGGGGCTGAAAAAGCGCAATAAAGGTCAGAGGTTCAGAGGACTTTGGTGCAGTCGAGGGGAGTTTAAAGCTGGGGATTCAGTGTGGCTGAGCAACCCGCTGATCCCCGGGCTGTGGTCAGGGATTGGAGGGAGCATGGTGGAAGCAGATCCATCCCTCTCTCCGCTGAGTGTGAAAGCTCCACGATAATCCCTTCAACCCCTTACACACAGACCCATACACATCTATAGACGGGGGCCCTGTACACACACACATTCACTGAGGTCCCAGGGTTTGGGAAGGATTTGCGCTGTTTGGGGAATTGCTTAGAAGTGCTTTCCAAGGTAAAAGGCCGGCCAAGTCGCAAAACCTTCCCAACACTATTTCATCTGGTCAGCCACTTACCGCTGCTCCCCACACAGATGCATCACAGGTAGTTTACTGTCTTGCGGAGAACTGAAGATACAGAGTGGAGGTTAATGCATGCCATCATCTGAAATCATGAAAGGATTAACACAGACATGTGAAAATAGATCAATAGTGCAGCTTGAGGGCAACCATAACAAGAAAGGACAAAGGACATTATGATGACCAATCTGATAAAAAAAAAGATAAACTGTTTAATAAAATATATTACAAATTAAAAGTCTTTACCACAGTGCGCTGCTTTGGGAAAAGTTTTATATACTTTTATTATTACACTTGGGTCTAGAAAGGGTCATAATTTGCACCCAAACCCATTAATACTTCATAACTGTCTCTTTCATATATTTATTAAAATCAAGTGGACAATAGTACCAAGTTACAACTCTATGAAACTTTACAAATGGAAATGCAGATATCCAGTCTTTACATGCAAGCACATAAAATGCCAGAGAGCTTGACTTTGTCGGCGACAGAGTGCAAGATCACACAGAAACCAAACAAAGCTCTACCTCGGAAAGCTCTCTAACCATTCAAAATTCACTTATAAGCCAAATCGATTCTTACACAACAGCCTTCTCTCACATTAAGGCCTTTTATCAAACTCAACTTTTTTTCCAGGTGATTCTGTCCATTGAGGAGGGTTATCGGCTGCCGGCACCAATGGGCTGCCCCGTGGCCCTGCACCAGCTGATGCTGCACTGTTGGCAGAAGGAGAGGAATCATCGACCCAAATTCACAGATGTCGTTTCCTTCTTGGATAAACTCATCCGTAACCCCAGCAGCCTGCTTCCACTGGTAGAGGATCTCCAGAGGTACGGTGCTGAATGATTACTGTTAAAAAACTAAAACCAATGTAAGATAGTTCAGGTGCAAGTGTCAAGGAAAGGTGCATACACCCTTATGACAGTGCAGGTTTTAAAAATATAAAGACATAAATAACAACAGCATAAATGTCAACTTTGCTAAAATGTTAATGCAATATTATAACAAAGAGAAATACTGAAAAAAATAAGTATTTATTAGGAATATAAAAAATGAAAGAAACGCACCACAGCTCGATTGCATGACTCCTAACAAATATTTTGTGAAAGCATCAAAGTATATTTAACTTTAACACACCTAGATTTTTTATTTTATTTATTTTTTTGCATCTTGGTATGTGGAGCTACTAAGTTTTTCATCTATCTTTCCCAAGCTTGGCCTAGATAAAGAGATGCAGTCCCAAAGCATAATACTACCCCCACCGTGCTTTACCATCAGCATGGTGCTTCTTGGGTGATGCTCTGCGCTGGCTTTGCACCAAACATACTTTCTGAAAATGTTCAAACTTTGTCCCTGAAGACATATGTCCAACAGTTTAGTCAATAGCTGACTTTTATCTGATTTTAATCAGGTTCCCTCTAATTGATGGCAGGAGTATACCAATAACTTAATAATTTTGAATGTGACAATCACATTCATTTTTGAAGATCTCAATAAAAGTTCTGACATTTATGTTGTTGTGATTTTTATCTTTATATTTTAAAAACCTGTAATTTTGTAAGGTCATGTACACTTCGTATATACACTGTACAATATATTTCAGTATCACTCCTAAGAGTAGATTTAAATCTGAGTTATTTTGAGGTACAGCGAATGCCGAGTTATAACAGGGTAAGTTATCACTCCTATGCCAGTCACTATCTTCAAATATGTGTCTCAGAAAACTTTGTGTCTTCTTGGTTACATTTCCCACTCAAAGACGCTTTATAAAGACAGCTAGAATCTGACGTTAAATGATTTTTTTTTTTAACTCTCCATAAATCAGCCTACCAGAATCTCCGGGGGAGGAGATAGACTATCCAATGTTCATCTCTGTCGGTGAATGGCTGGACTCCATCAACATGAGTCAGTACAAAAGCAATTTCATGGCAGCAGGCTTCAACACATTGGATTCTGTGGCGAGGATGAATATTGAGTGAGTAAAGAAACTTGATATAACCATTCTGATAATCCCAATTCTTAAAAGTTCAAGATACTGTGTGAAATGCAAATAAAGATTTTTGATGTTCAGGTTTGTGTCCTGCACACAGAGATTTCTTCAAATTCTCACTGTCTTTTGATGATATATTTTGCAGATGAGATAGTGGAATTCTTTACAATTTGTAGATATAGTTCATCAAAAATTTGTGTAACACAGGTACATGTCAGTATTTAAGTCTTCATCAGTAACAGATTGCAGCTAAACAACAACAGAATCAGCATTACAGTTACTGATTCCTCTTCTTTATTTCTCGTGCTTCTCATACAAATCAAAGAATAACAAACAAAACAACCAAAATTCTACTTCTTCTCTGTGTTTAACATATTACTCCACAAACACACAAAGTAGTTCAACCAACTAAGAACCATGGGCCAATCATGTTATAAATTCCTATAATTACAACCCATAATAAATCTCAATTTCCATTAGTGAACCTCTGCCCATCTTTATTTCTGAAACTCTATCTTTCTAAGATTTGTTCTTTTTATACTCAGTCATGTCACTACCCTGTCCCCAGTAGACCTAATTAGTTTCAAGATGTTCCTTTTTAGCACCACTTACGTTTCCAGTCTTTTGTTGCCAAGGTCTCAACTTTGAGATGTGCTGCTGCCACCAAAATAACTTTGAACATCTGATATAATTGTTCTGTGTTCTGCAGACAAATAAGACATAGGTTTATGAAATTTGTAAATCTTTGATTTTTTTTTTTCCTGGAATGATTTGAGAATCAGGGCAATAAAAGGAAGTAGTATTTGAAAAGCACACAGCAGCAAAAGGACACACTGGCGAAGAGTGGCAACAAAATGGTTTCGTAGTGGAATTTCACTGCAATCTCTGTATGATCAGAGTTTAAGCCTGTTGTGTCCCAGATTGGGGTGAGGAACTATTGTTGTAGCAATTTTGCTGTGGCACATAATCGCTGTGAACACTGCATGCACAACTGAGAGGGACTCCAAAGCTGAGGTCAGAGATATATCTTCACGTTTGTAGCTTAAGTGTTTTGTTTTGTTTTTTTGTATATTTGCATGTTTGTGTGTCCCCTCTCGGCCTAGAGATGTGAGGCGTATAGGTGTCGAGCTGATTGGCCACCAGAGGCGGATCGTCAGCAGCGCACAGACCCTTCACCTTCAGCTACTGCACGAACAAGAGAAGGGTTTCCATGTATGAGGATGACCTTTAACACAGCCTGGGATGGACAGGTAGATGGAGCAGATGGAAGTGAAGTCTAACCCACATGATGACAGCCTACAGCCTGTGCCTGAGTCTTGAGCCCTCATGCTGGAGGTCACTGGACAGACTCTTCCCTGGTCTCCCACACATCCCAGAAGATTTTTTCTACTTTACACTCCTCACACCATATGCCTGGTTCTACCAGACTCCTACAGCCTGATAGACTTTTACAGAGTGGCGCAGGACCTCACTTATAGGGGAATGTAATGCCTTGTTGCAGCCGAACTTTGCGCGTGGAGCAACAATACCTAGAAATGATTTACAACTGTAATCTACTGAACCTTTGGACTTTTTTTTGTTTTAGTTTGGTTTTCTTCTTGCTCCAAGTTATGTGCTCATGTAGCTGCTATAGGGTGTGCAATTGATTCGTTTCGTCCTTTAACATGAAAAATATTGAAAATATTTTTATTTTCAGACTTTAAGAGTTTATTACGATAGTTTATTTGGATTGCTTCGGTTACCCGTTCTCCAGAGAATACGGTACATACTACATACTTGAAGAAAGAAGTGAAGCAAGTTAGGGGATTTTATTGAATGTTTAAGTGTATAGACAAATAATAATTATTGTTATAACCTAATATCAATATATGTGCAGTCCTGTATGTGAACGCCCTAGTAAATCTGGATCTTCTTTAGATATTTGATTAAAGTTTTTATCAAAATTAGCAATACCGTATTATGCAGTCACCTCAGTATCTCAGAAACAGACATGATGAATTGTGCAGAAATTTCAGAAACTTCCACTGATTCTTATTGTCAATTCTTGGAGGTTTCCAGAACTGGATCCATTACATTCAGATGAATCACCATACAAGGCAATTCTCTGTTGCCAGTGTACTCACAGTTGTGGAATAAGCCTTTATTTTTATTTTTATTTTTTGTTTTGTTTTGTTTTGGTTGATTGTGAATGTTAAACTTTTGCCTGAAAACAGTACACAATCTCCACTGTCTTAAAATATGAATGTTCACAGACATAGAAGATGTTTTACATTATTTGGAGACGTAGGAAACACTTGTATGGTTCCCTGTGTCACATAATTTGTTTTTGCCTGGACACCCATTCACATACATACACACACACACACACACACACACACACGCACACCGGCTCACAGAGTGCAGGCAGTGGTTTGCATATTTGTTTTATAATTTTGGAGGACAGTACGCAGAATTTCAGATGGATTTGGCATCATCTTGTGCATACATGGTGATCACAAGAAGGCTGTGACGTTTGTATGGGAAAGCAGTGTACAAATGTACAGCCTAAAATTAATGCTGTTCTGGTCTGCAGTATGCTGCCGTGTTGGCAGGTGTTTGCCATCGAGATCCAAACTTTCCGCAGTGGTAAATAGAGCAGAATATATGCATTAGCTAGTGGAGTTGGATGTAACAGAAGCAGCTGAAGGCTGGTTTGAGAAGACGGCAGTAACTCCGTGGTTTGAGTCGTCAGAAGCGGAAGAAGGGAAACAATGTAAACAGCAGCATCACAACTCATCATCTGTCGTTTTTAATATCAGCGGTAATATGAACACATGCACAAACACACACAGAATGCCTTACAGTCTGATAACCATGCAAGAGGGAAACACTTTATAGTAGTTTATAAGTTTCAGTGCAGTCACAGGACATAGCCATTAGTTTGAACTGTATGAGTGTCAAAAAAAGGAAGAAAAAAAATGCTGATACAACTGAAGTTTTTATCACAAACTGGAGCTCGCTGATTCATTTCAACCAGATCTGGAGATCTGTGCCTTCCAGTCACAGCAAAGTCATGCAGCCAGGCCTTCGAGAGCAGGAAAGGTGCACGCACACACCTCAATGCACACACATCTCCGCACACATGCTCCCAGCCACCACCTCGCTACAGAATACTGAGATTATCAGATGCTGTTTGTTTAGCATGTTCTACTGCTGAGCAATGTTAGAACATTGTTTTGTACAAAGTACAAGTATACTTATAATTCTTGTATTTTATTTTTCTATGATTTCCAAAGAGATGTTGTAGATCTTGCACACTGTAAGAGGCAGTTACAGCGAATATTTATTTGCAAATAAAGACGAAAAGTTCTGGTGGTTGACTGCTCATTTAATTTTGTGGTGATTTTTACGGTTGGAAATCAGATTTAATTCTTTTCTGTATAGAAATGCAGGAGAAGACCGTGGCCATCTGTCGTCACTCCATGAAGCCTAGCAGAAACAGCCCCTGTCACCAAATATAAGTCTAAACCCCATCTCTTTAAATTAGATTTAATGTTAATTAGTGCCAAGACTTTTATTCATCTTTCAATTGAGAAATTTACATAAAGACATGCGAGCTGCTGATAACCAAAAGAGGGAGCTGTTGGACCAGCTCCTAAGAGGTCATGTGACAAATTCTGCACTCATTATTATCATTATTATTATTATTATTATTATTATTTGAATTTACAATGTCAAATTGGGTACATAATCCATCTGAGGGAGTAATCTTCACCACTCAGTACATTTAACTTTTATAATCAGTCTCCAGTGCTCAAGTACTTTATGTTGTTGTATTGGATATTGGTGATTAAATTTAAGATATCAAACATGTCTACTTATCATTTTTAACAGTTGCAGATTTCTTTTAGCTATTGCTGCGTTGGTTTGACTTATAGTAGTGACTGAGAGCAGCGGTGAAGTGAGCAGAAGGATAAGCTGCAGTTGTCTCTTTCGCTCCCTTCAAGGGGCCCAAAGCTAAAGGTGGCCCTACAGAGAGGTAAAGTGTTAAGAGTGTAATAAATCAAATGCATCAGGCTGGGGGGCCTGCAAAGCTCCACACTCCACGAGCAGGTCACCGAGTGGTTCACTGGGCTTAATTCGCCCTAATAGGATTACCTGTCACAAGCTGGGATGGCCAGGCAGCATCTCATCTATTCACAGCAAATACGGCAAAGCGCCACTCACGGCTGCAATTTACCATTAATGTTTACTTTCATGGGAATTTGCAAATTTACCACAGTCGATTAACGGTAACCCAGACCACCTATGGGGTAATGTGTTGAAAATTTAAATGATATAGCATCAGCTGAGCGTAAATGGGGCTGCTGGATAAGCTGTCAGGCTGGCTCGGCCTGAAGAAGAAAGAAGTCAACGTTCTGTGTTTGGGACTGGACAACAGTGGCAAAACTACCATCATCAACCAACTCAAGCCAGCTAATGTGAGTACATGACACTGAGCTTCAACAGATGGGTATTTTGGAGATCTTTCTGCAAATATTGTGGAACTGAGGCCTTTAAAGTTGAAGTCCTGGTATGCAGGTACACAGGCTTGTTCAGCAGCTAATTTCTAATACCATTACAATATGTGTTGGGATGCATATTGTAAGGAGGCCTGTCCAAATCTTTATTTCACTACAATCATTCGTTTTCAGCATCCAAATCATTTAGGTCCATTGTCAGAAGAGTGGAAACATGTTAGTCAGGTAAAGCCCATATCACACTTTTCCCTCCATTATTTCGTTGTTGACATACTTTTGCCGTTACTTGTCTGTTTTTGTGTGTTTATGTGTGATGGTGCATGCAGACACAGGCACAAGAGATAGTTCCAACGATTGGCTTCAACATCGAAAAGTTCAAGAGTTCAAGGTGAGATGCACTTGAGTATTTTAATGCCAAATTCGAAATAATGAATATAGTAAACCATTACTAAACTGTCTTTCCTGTTTTTCTCTGCCTGAAGCTTATCGTTTACAGTCTTTGATATGTCCGGCCAGAGCAGATACAGAAGCTTGTGGGAGCATTATTACAAGTACGGATACAAGCTTCAACAAAACCCTTACTGTACGTAAAAGTTTATCATCACTCTGCCAACTCTGCTATCTCGATTTCCTGTAGGGAAAGCCATGCCATCATATTTGTCATTGACAGCAGCGACCAGCTGAGGATGGTTGTTGCTAAGGAGGAGCTGGATACGTTTCTTAACCATGAAGGTACACAAAACCCTGCGATACTTTCTTATTTTAAAAATTGATCTTGTCCTGACATCGATCTGTTTATCAAGATATCCGGAGCAAAAATATACCGGTATTGTTCTTCGCCAACAAGACGGACCTGCAGGACGCAATGTCTTCGGTGAAGGTCTCACAGATGTTGTGTTTGGAGAACATCAAAGACAAACCCTGGCACATCTGGTAAAGTATCCATTACCCTGGTTTCACACTAATTAAGTGCATTTACAGGCAACAGCTACAATGTTCAGGGCCTGGATGAAAGAGCATTTGATCAAACTCATATATTTGTGCAAAATCTTGTGCTTTGCCAGTTTTAATCACAGACCTTAAAGTGAGCAGGCATATTAAGTCAGTGGTTATTTTCTCAGTCTGTGTTTCATATTATCCACAATTCAAAAGTTAAACATTACAGAGAAATGGCAATTTGCAGTTATCCAAAAGCCGGGCTCTTCACATGCACATGTTTTCCTTCTTGTTTACTCATTAGACAGCTGGAAGGCTGGTGGATTAAGAGCTATACAGCTTTAAACAGCCAGGAAAAGTCATGAGAAAGTGACTCCATGTCACAGCCTGCTTAACTGCTGGAAATCTTGTTTTACAGTGCCAGCAATGCCATCAAAGGAGAGGGCCTGCAGGAAGGGCTGGACTGGCTACAAGGTAACACATCTGTTTAGTACATGACAGATAGATGTCAAACACGGCAAAAACAAAACAGTAACAGAGAATCTCAGTGTCAGCATGTGTTGTTTTTTTTTTCTCTATACCCATAGATCAAATTGCACAGTAAGTATTACGCTCAGTCGTGTGGACATGTGAAGTGATTGTGGTGGTAGAAGTGATGTCACTATTGGTCAGGGTGGGATTTAAAGGTAGAGTAAGCGATTTTCAGACGAATAAAACACTGAGCGATTATTCATTTCCCCTCCCTCCACCGACCCCCAAGAAAACATACCCCATCACGAGCATGAACCCTTCTCCTGTCGGGGGTTGGCCGGAGCAAAGATTGTGTGAGCTTCCAGTTGGTGTGTTTTTTGAGGGGCAGCTAGCAAATGTTGAGGACATATTCACTGAATAAATAAATAAATGTGTTCTCAGTTAGAAATAGTGTAGAATCGCTTACCCTGACTTTAAATCATGGACGGTCAAGATGGAGCTTTGGCCTCCCATGTGTCCATAACAAATGGTTATAAGCAATAATTTACTAAAAAATTAGCTTAGTAAAGTCAGACACTGAATGTAGATTGTGATTTAACAGGATAATTTAGAACAATCTAATGAAACTGGGTTTGTCAAATTAGTTGGTATCCAGAGCTTAACATGTTATACAACCTTTTGAGGCAGTAGCTAACTCGTGATTTCTGTAACTAAATGAGACTTCTTCACCTGAAAACAGGTACTTTGGTCCACTTCTCATGAACAAACTGCGTCAGCTCTCTCCGGTTTGCAGGATTTCTTCTCCATCTTTTCAGCTTTTCCCACAGATGTTCAATAGTATTTATTTCAGAGCTCATAGAAGGACACTTAAAAATGGCTCAGTGTTTTGTTCTTGGCCATTCTTGGGTGTTTTTGGCTGTGATTTGGGTCATTATTCTGTTGGAGGACCATGACATGTAACTGAGATCAAACTTTCTGACGCTTGGCAGAATATTTTTCTCCTGAATGTCTTGATATTCTTGACATTTCATTGGACCTGCAGATTTAAGATACCTTGCATCAGATGCAGCCAGTCATCCCCAGAACATATCCGAGCCTCCTCCATGTTTCACAGGAGTTAGTCCTTTCATTAAATGCTTCATTTTTTTTTTTGTGTCTTTGAACATAGAACTGGTGTGACTTGCCAAAAAGCTCCAGTTTTGTCTCATTTGTCTAAAAAGACATTCTCCTAGAAGCTTTGTGATCTTTCCAAATGCAATTTGACCAGGTCCAGTCTCCCTTTTTACGAGTTGTTTTCAACAGTGGAGTCCTCCTCGGTCACCCACTTTGGCTCAAACAGTACTGGATTATGTGATCTGACACTGATGTATCTTGACCTTGAACTTCACCATGAATCTCTTTGGAAGTTGTTCTGGGCTCTTTGGTTATCGTTCATTTTAGCGTCTCTTTAATTTTGTCATCAGTTGTCCTCTTGCGTCCATGTCCAGGGAGGTTGAGTACACTCCAGTGGATCCAAAATTCCTGGATGAAATTTGCAGCTGTAGTCACAGGAACATCAAGCTGCTTGGAGATGGTCTCATAGCCTTTACCTTTAACATGCTTGTCTAGAATTTTGTTTCTGATCTCCTAAGACAACTCTGTGCTTTGCTTTTTCTGGTCCATGGGGTGGTGGACACCATGATACCAAAGAGCAGAGTAACGACTTTTCACCATTTAAAAAGTCAGACTGAGTGAAGATTGAAGACCCTTGTGATGTCGATTACAGGACACAGTTTGGTTTCATGTCACTATGATTAAGCTTTTTTCTTTTCAGAGTACAAATTAATTTGTCCAGGCCAGTTTCATTAGTTTGTTTTGTTGTTCTATTTTAAATTATTCTGTTGAGCCACAATTCAAAAGCAATGTCTGATTTTCATTCGTCAGTTTTTAGTAAACTATTATTCTTTACAACTTCTTGTCAGTTTCAAGTTATTTCAGTAACCATCGTGGGTCTTCCCTTCTTTAATGGATAGATACCAACACATTTGTCCACATGTTTATATTCTTGCCCTCCCCTACTAATAATAAAGCCTCTTTATAACAGGTTTTCATGTTACACTGTTTATTGTGTTTTCTCTCACCTGTCCCTATGTTAAGTACATATTTTCAACCAGAACAATGCCCTGGGACCAACGACAGACCACTCATTTAAAAAAACAAATCTTTTTCTTCTTCTTCTAGATCATATCAAAACGATGAACAAATGAACAACCAGTCCTGACTGTGGAGAGATGGATGGAAGAACTGGAACTCACTGCTCAAAGTATTCATCACACTTAATGTTGTAGGCCTTAAACTTCACTGTAAAACAGCTGAGTAGTTCCCTCCTGTTCTACACCTTTAAACCCCTATTTAACTTAAAAATAAACAAATAAACAAATAAATAATAGTGTAATTTAAATATGACAAATGAGTAGAGGGATTGTTTAAAACGCCTCCCGATAGATCCCTCTTTTAGATCAATATAAACAAAATACAATTTGGACTGAATGCAGATGCAACATATATTTACTTTTTTCTCTATACACTAATATTCCTTTTTTTTAAAATCTATGGCTGCTTTTTTCTTTTTTTTTAATTCCATGACACACGCTTTAATAATTTCATCCACTGCACAACTTTTTTGAAAATGCTGTTAATGTTGAATGTTGCACTAAGTGGAGATAAATAAAAGCTTGTTATTTGCTCAGTGTGCTAAGTTTTTTTGAAAGTCAAAATGTCACACCTAACAAAAAAAAACCCAGCAAAATGATTAAGCAAACAGTTTAATAACTTACACAGAGAAACATGTATAAAGTCTATCACAACTATATTTACTTGGAGAAAACCATGAATAAATAGAGCCAAATAAATAGTCTTACTGTTGATAAATAATGATGCAAATTAAATACTGTTTATACAAAAGTTAACGTCCACTAGAACTGGACTGTAAAAACTGTGAAACATGTATATTATTAGTTTAAATATATATATTTTTTTCAACTTAATGTTTTTAAATAGCTTAATTTTTAACAAAGTCCATTGCTGTGTGATTGAAAGCCTTTCATTCCATTTTCTAATTTGTCCTTAACTCCTCTTTCTCACCTTACAATTTCTTTGAAGGTTCAACCCACTTTCTTTCACTTCTTCGGTAAAAATCTTTCATTAACTGGCATTTGTCCACTCATGTCTCCTCAACTCTTCCACATCTCGTCACTTGAAATGTGCTTAATTCCTACTTGAGCAGCATGTGGATTAATTTAGTGTGGAAGTGAGCGCTGGAGTCCAGGAGGATGCTCAGGGTGTGAAAAGTTTCTCCATCATCGAAGTGGTTCCCTGGAAACACAAAAAGGCAGTTTGGACTTTTTAAAATGTTTTACTAATGCTTCAGGTACATATCCCAGGTTTGTCTCCAGCCTTGTCTTTTTTGCCCCCAGCGACAAAACACATTGTGAGAACGAATTATCACAATTCAATAACTATGTCGAGGATCAAAAGGAAGCGTTGTGAGGTTTCGAAGGTAAAGTGGGAAGGCAGGACATAGCCAAGCTCACTGGCTACTGACTTACTCAGCGCCTTACATCATCAGACGTAAGTTATTGTCATTAACAACTTTACCATACATGATAAAGAACAGACACGCATTATCGCTTGCTGGTTCTGCATGACCACAACATGCAAGTTTTTGGCGCTCTGACGTGATACAAGGCGCTACTGGATCTCGCCTATGTCCCGCCTCCCACTGTAGGTTGATACAATGCTGATTTGACGCTCATTTCAAAATTCCAACCGCAAAAAGAAAAAATGCAACGGTTCAAAAACAGAGATGGTTTTAGAAATGATGGAGAGAAAAGAAAAGCCCAACCCAGAAAGATGACTGCGCTCTCAGAGATTTTGATTTCTTGGTTACATATTCTGAGTTTTGGTTCTCAGATTTTGGATTTTGATTCACAACACATTTGGCATTTAATTGACACCATTCTCTCAACACAAAATTTATAGAGCAAACATGACAGGAATACACATTAAGTACATACTGTGCTTCCTTAAATAACGGTTGAGCAATGGCAGTTAGTATAGGTATTGGTTAGCATTGATTTAAGATGACTTGTTCTCCATTCATCTTCTACGCCTGCTTCATCTTGTTTGCCATCACGGGGTCTGCTGGAGCCCATCGCTGCTGTCACCGGATGAGAGGCAGACTACACCCTTGACAAATCACCAAACCATCACAGGACCACACAGACAACACAAAATCTATAATGCTGCAAAGAAACACTGTGTGTACTGTGTGTGCGTTTCTATGAAAATCAACTTTGACATCCATTCATTCCTATGAGATCACAGAAATCGTTGCAATCTCTCCCATGTGTGTGAAACTACGTCTACTTTTTCCTCATTTCCACTGTGTTTTATCATTTTCACTCAATAACTATTAGGCCTTTATTTTTGTATTTTACTGAATTGCATTTATTGCCTTACTTTATACTAACTGAAGTGTGACTGTGGTGTGTCATTGTGCTTTATGATGTGAATGTCTCTTTGTGGCTGCATTTTTTTTTTTTTTTAATGAATGATTCGTGTACTTCTTGCATCCCCAGTGAGATTGGAGATGCAGCTCCACAATGTAGCTTTGCAGTTCTTTCTGTGGATTCACACAGAAGGAATCGCACAAAGAGACAGTGAAGAGACAGCAACACTAAGCATGTTGCCAGAACTGAGCATCACTGGAAACATGGAAGTGGTAATACTTTGATTCTGGTATGCACATTATAATAACGAGTGTGCATATTTTTCTGCATCCCCCTTTTCCAAGTTGTATCTGTTGACCTGGCCATTATAAGAGGCCTGGCCTTAATTTGAATCCAGCTTTTGAATTCAAGTAATACAGTAAAACTAATGTTTAGTTTGTGGATGTAAGCGAGCACATTTGCAGACAAGTCATTTGTTTTCTTTATTTTGTTTTCCCTTTCAGTTAATAATGTATCCACATTAATAAAAATGAATAACTCTCTCCAGTTGTTGGAAATTAGCATGTCTGCAGCAACAATAAAGGACGAGTTCAACTCAGATACAAATTAGTGTCTGCTGTATTTGAGGCAAAAACCCACTCGCCTAAGTAAAAGTGCTTCCACTAAATTTTTTTTTTTTTTAACAGGACTTGAAGTAAATGTAATCTCTCTGAGCTGTCACACACTTTCAAAACAAACTGCTCCACACCAAAGGCACAACTATCTTCTCAACTACACATCAGCTGCGACTGAGGGCCAAAGACGATTGGCTGTGTAGATGCCTCTTGGTCTGCAGTCACAAATTTTACAAGGAATAAAACTAGTTAAAGAGTACTGAGCTACTCTATGCCTGTCTTGGCTGTTACAGGATCAGAATCCCAAAAGCCAAAGGAACAACATGTGCCTGCAACACCTACCATAGAAGTCCCCAGATTAATGGAAGTACATGAGATGAAGCTTGACCACACTCTAACGTAACCTTCATAACTGAACATTTTAACAACCAAAACAAAAACCTGATAGAAATAGAAGTTAGAAGAGAACTTAAATCAAATTGCACTCAGCACGTGAACAACTAGTGACTGTAAAAGGTCTGTTGAAATAACCGAAACTGTCAGTGCAATCACAAAAAAATGAGGAGACTTACTTAACTGAGGAACTGAAGAAAATAACTTTCAAACTCGAGAGCTATTGGAAGATTTATTCATCAAAATTTTCAAGGAGAAAGGAGTAAAGGATCTAAGAGAGGTTCGCAATGACATCTGGAGAACAATGTTTAAAAAAAGGATACTGAATGAGGTGATAATGTAAATTAGATTTATGACAAATTTGTCAAAAGTGGAACAACTTGCAGAAAGGCAGTATTAAGATTACAAAGAAAAAAAAAGAAGACATCCCCTGAGAGTTTCACTTGTATATGGGAATGAGTCACACATTTGACAGGAAAGGACCTGCTGGATCAAGTTTACTGTTAGAATGTCATTAACTATTAAAATCTGTTTGCTGCTCTTCTGACTGTTTTAGATCATTTGTTTTTAGATTATGAATTATTTGTCCAGTATAATCCTGAAAGTTAAATTTATACATATTAAAAAGTGTTTTTGTGCATTATTTTATATGTTGCCTATTTTACAACAGAAGCCTGACTTCTGAATTTATAACTGATGTATTTATTTTTTCATGCCCAATGTCCAAATTTTCTCCGTCACAACAGCTTTTTAATATCTCTGTTGGTAAATCTAGTTTAGGAGTGAAGGGAGTTAGAGAAATAAAACATCCAATATGCCTTCATGCACAGTTCAGAAACACATTAAAATGCTTTTCAGCCAGAAAACACACACCCACACATCATATTGCCCTGACATGGTTATCCCTGTGTGACTGTAGATACAAATCATTTTTTGAACATAGGGTGGATATATTTATTATATATGTTGTGAATGGGCCAATGATAATTAAATTGTAACATCCAGACCATTTTTCTTTTAACATATTCATTTTATAAATCTAAATATCTGTCAGTTAATCACTATATTATGTGATTCAATTATATTGCTTCTGGTTTCCAATAATTAAGTTGTAATTAATCCTAGTTTGACACTTATCTTCCAAGTTAGATTTAAAAAAAAAAAAAAAAAGAAAATCATGCAATATCTTAAACCAGTGACGCAACACTGATGTTCAAAGGAGTTCCTGCAAACTCATTTCCTTTATCTAAAATTGTACCATACTGATTTTTTTTTTTGGTTTGTTTGTTTTGGGTCAGTACATTACTCACAGTTATTCTTTTCTGAAAACTTCCTAAACTCACCTGCTACAGAAAACTCCAAGAACTCCCTGGTGACTTCTGAGAACTTGTTTTCCAGTTGTTGGATAAAGCAGAACCTTTCAGGCGCTGTGCTGAAGACCTTGCAGATCTGCTGAACCAGCCTCACAGCCCAGCTCATGTGATAGCCATCCTTCTCACAAACCTGAGAGTAAAGGCATGCAAGGCAGAAGGAGGAACAATTACATCTTTTTCAAAAACGCAAGTATTAACAGATTTAACTGAATCGAGAAAGCGGTTTTGAGACCCTGTTTTGCAGTTAACAGGCACGGTTTACCGTGTATAATTTTGCTGCAATGGCTGATGAGAAATGTTTAAACCACCAAACACTGAGACAATGTTGTTTCAAAGAAAGAAGAGTCTCACATGACAATATCAAGCAGCCTACTTCAGTCTTTCTGATAGTTTCCTTTAAAGCTAACATCAGATGAGTTTTAAAATAAAAGATCAAAATCAGCACCATGGACAGCACAATTGGCTACTATTGCTTTATGACAAAATAAGAAAAAAAAATACACATAGTTACCATAAATATTCATTATTGTTGGGGAACTCTGTAAAATTCAAGGGCCTTTTTTAAATTAAATTAGTTTCTGAGAAGGATGAAAGTACATTGCGATAGTGGTTGAGGAAGAAGAAAATTTCTAGATTGAAATCTCAACTGGGTCTTTCTGCATGGAGAATTTCCAACAGCAGAAAACGGGTTACTTTGTTTTCCTCCCAGGATCCCAGCACATGCTGGTGACAATCATTTCTTTATTTGAGAGGGTGCATATGGTTCCTGTGTGCCCCTTTGATGAACTGGTTGCTCCAGCTGATGAAAGCTGAGACAGCCTCCTCCAGACCCTCTGTGATCATGAGTAGGGTGAAACAAGTACAAGAGATGGATGGATATAAGAAGGGTCATCTGTTTGTAAGATTACCTTAAAGACTCGGTGCTAAATTTTATTATCCTTCACTTGTGAAGGGTAATAAAATGCCCTTCTCTGAACTATCTTCTAAAGATATTTGGAAGGACCTGGTAGGAAACCGCTGCTTGGAGTCATCTTCCTAAACTGGCAGTGTTTGTATCATACTTTTTAAACACCTCCTATAATTACCTCTTGTAATACACATCTTGTGATACTCAGCCACAGCTCCGTTGTGTGTTGACAGCACGCCCTTATTTCTTTGCATGGAGGGAAATAAATGACTCATGAGAGCTCAGCCATCCTAAAATCAATCTTGGTTCGAGACCCAGAGGGACTTCAGCTGAACTTTCCACAACAACGCATTTTCAAGAATATAAAGCACCCATACAAACCCTGATCTTAGGTGAGTTTCTTCCAAGTTTGATTGTTTCATGGGAAACCTTTGCAAACTTTCCTCACTTTCTGTGTTCAGCCCACACCGTAAATCAGGTTCATTACGAAGTGAACCTCCCTTAGAACTGAAAAAGATGAGCGCTCTCACCAGTATGATATGAATGAAGAGTCGTGAGATCTCAGACACTCGTCCGTTGAGGGCCTTGCTGGCCAGGACAGTGTAGCAGAGGCGGCTGCCGCACAGAACCAAAAGGCGAGCCACGTTCTCCACATGCCACGGTTCAGGGATGGCTGGACAGGGAGAGAGAAAAAAAACTTAAAACAACATATTTAAATATTTAATACGCTTACAGCCTGCCAGAAATAAAAAATAAAAATAATAATCCTAGATTCTACTTCAGTCAAGAAATATTTTCTAGATGACCCTGACAGATCAGAACATTTTGCTCTTAGTGATTCTGTGCATGTCTGTGGACGTGTGACATGAAAACATAACACATGTGATGGAAGATACCGGTTAGCTCCTCCATGATTGCCAGCATTGAGTCGGTGGTCCAGCCTTTGACTTCTAGTTTGCCAAAAAGCATGAGGATGGCTTTTGCCATGTCCCACAGAGCGCTGTGGGGTAGACCCCTCTCAACCAAAGCCTGCCAGCCGAGGGTGCCTGCAAAAGGAAAATTCAGTTGCTCATATGAAGTTAAGCATCAATATAAAAACACACGTTGAAGCATAATAAGACTTGTAGGTATGTTTTTTAAATCTCTCACTAAAGTATTATGAATGTACATTCAACTATTTGTGGCTGCTACATTGTAATGTGATTTAAAAGCACAATATCTCAAGAGACTTATCAACATCCCTAAAGCAGCTCAACAGGTATGTCCTTACAGAGCCAACACAACCTGCTTTTTTTTTTAACTATTCTGTGGAAGTTGTCTCACCCTCAGGCAACAGGGGTCCGTAGAGGATAAACAGCAGGTGGGCCTGACTGACCATGGGCCAAGGTTTAAGGAGTTGCATGAGCCAGAACTGACCATCTGACTGATTCTGCCATGAGTCCAACAGAACCTGACGGCAGAAGAGACGCAGCTGCAGCTCTTGGTATCGCTTCACCCCTGGGTACACACATATTTACACATTTTTTCTCAGCCTCATTTCCCATTTTACTGTTCTCTTAACCCTTTCAAATTCAAAACCCTGTAACTGGTTCTCTTTTTTTCTAGCACTGATCTGACCCAGAACAAGAGACATAAAATCTATACAAGCATTAAGAGACTGGACGCTGCAGCTTGAACAGAAAGGATGAATCTCTGCATCAAGAGTTTTTCTCCATTTTACAGTTTCTGCTCTGTTCTCGGCAGCATTCCCACACACCAAAACACGCACCTGGTTTTGCAGTAATCACAGCTTCAGTCTTCTGCAACAGGTTTGAGAAGTCACACAAAAAGTTGAACACTCTGTGGCACTCCAGCTCATCCCATCCTGCGATAAGAGTCTGAAAAGCAATGAGTGAAACCCCCCCATCATGTGCTTATTCCACTACTGACTTTACAGCTAAAGTATTTTTCAAACAGCAAGATGAAACTCAAAGGTTAAACAAAGACGAGTCGTTACACGCGCTTCTTGTAATTACTGCTGGTTTTCGTAGCACATATGCACGTTGTCATGTCACTGTAATGGGCTGTAGCAACAGTGGGGTGTCAGTGTTCGCTGCTAGAATCGTTATCTCTGGAGGAGTCTGTCTTCCTGCTCCTTTAATTAATGGAATTTCAGTGCAGTCATACTGTGCTTATCTTGTCTTAGCGTTATCTGCGATGTCATTTCCTCTAATTACATTCACGTTTCAATTCACTGCAGGATTTTCAGCCTTTATGTGTGAGGCACTCACCTGGAGGAAGACGCCATACCTGGAGAAACCGGCACAGTGTGGCGCGAGGCACTGCTCCAACATGAAGCAGGGAATCTAAAACAAACCACAGAGTTGATTTTATTTTTCTCTCTTTTGCATGGGTGAACAATTAGTGTTAGAAACAATAATGCATTGACACTTGTGCAATAGTCACATTCCAAACAATGGAAAATAAGTAAACAAAATAAACCTACTTGGAAACGTTATATGAACTTTTTTTTTTAATTCATTAATCACTCTTCCTGGCTGTAATACTTCTTTCTTTTGAGCCATGTGAAATACAGAATATTAAGTGAATCATTTAAATGTCCTTGCAGTGTGGACTGACTAACCAAACAAAAAAGCATTTTTTTAAACCTATTCTAACTAATACCAAAAATATTAAATCACTCATGTTCTGTTCTTACTTGTCCTCTCACGTGTTCCTTTCTTACCTGAGAAAACATGCTAAAGACAAACTTTAACCTGTCCTTTGTGGGTAGCAACAAGGTACACCTCTTGAACAACAAGCCTGAGATACCAAACACAAAAGCACATCAAATTAAAAGGTACTGCATTCTGATTGTTCAGTTATTGGACAGTAAATGGTGACAGAAGATTTGATCAATATGATTTTGCATTAAATAGACAAAAGACATTTAGCAAAGAACAGTGAGAAATAAAACCAGTGACTGACATACCCAGCTCTTTGTAGTGTTCAACAGTGCACCTCTGCTCGAGGTACATATTGTTGTGAAAGCTTTGGACGATTGTCTTATTCTTCCAGGCCATGGAGGAGATGTAGTCCACAACATAACTGGTCATTTCCTTTGACACCATGCTGAGCACGCTGATCTCCAGCACTGACAAACACACAGGCACACAATGTTTATAAATCAGATAAATTTCACTGATATTTTCCTTAACTCATTTTATAGATTTAAAAAAAAAAAAAAGATCTGCACTTACGCTTATCTTGATGAAAAAACTAACTACAATGGTAGGTCAAATATACTTTTCTATAAATGTGTTTGTATAAGTCAAAAAAACTAAACAAAAGAGGCTGAATGCAAATGGATGAAATAAGTTTTCGTTGCAGGGTTGATGGACTCTCCCTTAGATATGGGGTTAGAAGTTCAGTAATTTCAGAGAGATGGAGTAGAGTCGCTCCTCCTTCACATCAAGAGGAAGTGGATCAGAAGCCTCCTGGTCAGGAGGAAATGTCCAGCCGGGAGAAAACCACAAGGCAAATATAGATAAGATATAATATAATAATCTCTGCAGAACATGCTGGAGAGATTACGTCTACTTGCTGGCCAGGGAACGACGAGGTAACCTCCTGGGAATGAAAGTAGCTGGAGAGCGGGTGGTCTGAGCTTCTCTGGGAGGGACGGAGGGATGAATAGATGGATGGGCCAAGTGTGCAAATACAATGTAACGTAATATAAAATCTAAGTTTAATGTAAAGCATCTGTCTTTGAAAAGCAAACAGAAAGGCCCTTTAATCATGTAAACTGCTTTACCTCCCAGCAAAATTACATTCGAAAAAAAATGTTTTTAAAAGACAGCTATGCAGTCTCCTAAACTGCATTTCAATTTGTCTGAAAAGTGAAAATCATTTTCGACATGTCAAAATAAACACAGACCAATTCTGAACATCTTTTGTCAGGCTAAATCTGGACCACCACAAATGGGCTGAAGAAAGACCAATTTTGAAAGTCGGGGTAGACCTGGACCATGTCAGACAGACCAATGTTGAGCATCTATTTTTAAGGTTTAAAAAGTGCAATGATAGCTGACCACATTAAGCCCAAAACAACAAAGTCCATGGATATCCTTATTTGGTGGGTTAAAATCTCCTTTTCTGTGAGATATCAGTCATAAATGTATGTACACTTTGCAGTGGCTTCTATAAAATGTAACCATGAATAATTTATTTTTTATAAAAAAAAATTTTTATAAAAAAAAAAAAAAAACTTGGTCCAGATGACTATATTAAGCCTTTTAACGTAACCATGAATACTTATTGAATAAAGATGGCTTTAATCCAGCCTGACAGAATTACTGCTTTTATCCTTCATTTCGGTTTTCTTATGTATATATTTTATGTTTAATTGAATATTAGATGACATAAACTAAACTCAATCAGTTTGATTTCTTTTGGTGACGCCTTGTAAGACTCAGAGGCTGTGTTTTAAAGTCAGACACCTGTCAGTCGGTCCAGCACCATGTGGACCACCTCCGCCGGGAGTCTGGTGAAGAAGCCGGGGTCAGAGGCGCGCTGGCTCCGGGTCACCATGGTCCTGATGGGCCGGCGGTGACTCCCGTTCAAACGATGGGATTTATGTGCCCAAGTGTACTTCCTAACGTTTCTGGCATTTTCCCTGCTCATTTCCATCGCTGGCTGACCGACTGCGTGTAGAGAGATACAAATAAGACAGTTTGAAAAAGTTAGCGAGAAATTTGTACGAGTTGCTCCCCGTCTTCACCACCATGATGATGACAGGAACAGCTAGCCTTGGTAGCTAAATTCAACTATTAAAATTTTTTTACTTCTGCTCACTTTCAGCGATATATTTTCTCACACTGATAAATTTAATTGGGAGAATACATGTTTATCGATAAACAGCAGCTTACCGTACTATAACTGTGCAAGCAGGGCCTAAGTATCTGCTAACAAATACAGCTGTAAGCCAACATACTTGTCCGATGACGTCACTGCACAACGGCGCGAAAAAAGTCGCTGTCTCAATTTTTTTCTGAATTTTTTAGATACTATCAGCATCCAAAAATATTACTTTATTTTAAAGCGTTTGAGACACTTAACTTTAAAAGGCAGTAGCTAGCTATCAAACTTTAAAAAAAAAAATCACTGTTATAAGTAAAAAGGTGTTGCTTTTGTCCCTCTGGGCATTTATTTGTGTGGACTAAAATAAAATAATGTTGATGGATGGGGAATCAGACCACTTCATTAGGTCCATCCCTCCAGCTTCTCCAAAAGATTGTCACTGGAGTTAAGGTCTAGACTCTGTGATGGTCCATCCATCCATGCATCCATCCATGCATCCATCCATCCATCCATCTTCCTCTTCTTATCCGAGGTCGGGTTATGGGAGCAGGAGCCTAAATGGGGTAGCCTAGACTTCCTTCTCCACAGCCACTTCGTCCAGCTCATCAGGGAGGATCCTAAGGTGTCCCCAGGCCAGCTGAGAGACATAGTCCCCGCAATGTGTCCTGGGTCTTGGGTCTCCTGATGGTTAACCCATGTGGAAATTTTATGCATCACTCCCTGAACCAGTCTTTCACAAACTGAATCCTAACATTGTCATCATGAACTATATGTGTGTCATCTTTCAGATACCCTATGTTCACACTAGCCTGATTTTTGTCAGCATTTTTGTTCATTGGTGAACCTAGACCTGACCATCTGAAGCAATCCCAGATCATAATACTGGCACTCACATGCTTGCATCATGATGGAAGCAGAGTTTAATTACCCTTATTTCTCAGCCTGCCTTTGCCTAGAAAAATAATGGTTTTTCTTTTCTTTTTTCCCCATAGCCTCACTGGTAAGTTGTTTTCTTAAGGCTAAACATCTCTTTATTCCTCTGTGCACACAGAAATGTCCTAATTTCACTATTAAACATTGTCATGGGTTTTGGCACTTATTTTTATTTGATTAGAATTTGTCAAACCTTTAAGTGATTTTTGATCACAATCGTTCAGAATTTTTTCCAACCAGATCTTTTTCTTGAAGAAGGTTGTCTGTCCAGGTTTTAGTGGGTCGGACAGCTCTTGGCTCAGTTGTAGTAGTTTCAACAATCTTGTTTGTTATTTTGTTTGCTGAATGCTGACCAGCGCTTCTGAAACAGAGCAACAACTTCTCCACAACCACCAGATCTGTCTCCTAACATGGTTGGCTAAGAAAGGACAAACTACTCGCTGCATTAGTTTGGGTTAAGTAACTTGTTACCATCAGAAACATTAATCACTTTAATGCTTTTCCAGATACTTATTTGCTTTGTTAAATCCTGGTGGAGGCTTTCTTTATCCGACCAGGCGGTGTATGTCTCACCCACAGTTTGTGTGGAGGCATGATGATACTTCGCAAGCTGCAGGAGGGTGAGCTGATTTTAACTGTTACCTTTACAGGACACAATAAAAGCATTAGTAAAGGTACAGAAAAGAGTGGAGCCTCCCAAACCTCAGAAACGGTTAAAAACGACGGCCCTCTAGCACTCTGTGCAGCAAACCAACTATGCTCAGCTGCTAATCACAGGATTATTCTGCTTAACTAAGACTATTAAGTGTTCCACATTGAAATGGCGTCTCCCACAGGCAGACCTTGGAGAGGATGATCCCTCTGCTATAGAGCTCTTACAGAGAGCCGAACGCTGCAAGAGGGACTCAGGGGAAGGGCTGAGAAAATGCTCTTGTATACCAACAGGATGTCACGGTGGGCTAAACTCCAGACACCAAGGAGCTTCGAAAAGAAGTCAAATCTCGATGGAATTTGGTGAAACTGCTGTGTAGATGGACCTCACGTGGCTCGTCAATACAGTATGTACCACCCATGCAATCAGAGCAGCACACTTTGCTTTTACATTGTTGATTAAGAGCAGTTTTCTTTTAACTAGGAAATTCTTTCTAATTAATAAACACTCTTATGCAACCTGATTATAAGTTGCTTGTTGGTTAATTTGTCTTTCTGTTGATTCTTTTATTCTTCCATTTCGTCATTAACAGATCTGAGGACAGAAAGTTGGGTTGATGTGACAAAAATACCACAGCCAGCGAGGACAATATCTCTTCTGTCTCTCTCTGCTCAGCAAAGCTGCTCTGCCTCTGGCTCCACATTTAACACCGGTCCTGTTTATCCATCTCTCATGCCACCCCTAACATGATGCTGCTGACACTAACAGGGATAATGTCAGTAATGAAGACGGTGGCATCTGAAACTGTCCCGCTGGCAGTCTTGCATCAAACTGTTTGCTCATAAGACAAGAAGCTGAACCAGAAGAAGTGGACCCAGCGCCCATAATGCGATTCATTCAAAACGTCTTCAGATACATCTATGAATCTTAAGACGAATACATCATCTGGACACCTGTAGCTGTTGGTGAGTATTCAGATGAGGAAGGTTTTGCAGTTTGAAATGCAAATATGGGAGTCCAGTGTTTCATAGTTAAGAAATTCCAATTGTCATTTTCTTAAAACATCTTGTTTTCCAGTTATGAGTGCATAAAATGAGTTCAGTTGTGGACACAGGGGTGGCATAACAACATTACAGAAACAAGATGCTTGTAACAGCTTTGCTTTTGTTTTTGCCTTTAGTGTAGTCAATCATTAAGTAAAGCACAATGAGGTTTGTATCACTGAGAATTTAAGAGGTCCAAGCAGTGCCAGGTCTGACACTGAACATTTATCAGGCCGTATAAACAGCCTCTGTTCTCTGAGGAAGTCAAAACAATGGCTCTGTATTGGCACAGTTTGTTCAATCTGTCTTTTTGTTTTAGTCAGAAAAAGCTATTTTTAACTTTTTTCGGGGAGCGCTGGCATTTTTTTTAAAGTGTTCCTGTTCGATACTTGGACTATTTCATTCAAAACATTAAGAAAGAGGACAAGTAAATGATTAAGTGTCTTTTGACACTTTGAGGAACAGAATCTTTACTTATAGCCCTGAGGTACAAGTCCTGTTATTTTTTTACCGTGTTGTGTGTATTTATAAATGTGTAACTCCACAGGATCTCTGATGAGACATCACTACAACTGGACATTATATAATTTAGAGCATTATTAGAACAAACTATACCCACTTTTTCTCAGTTGAACCTGGAGGCCCTATCAGTCATTCAGACCCTTGCTTTTAAACAACCTGAAGAACTGTAAGATTTTGCAAAGTTATTGGCTTATAGCAGCGCTCTCAGCTTGGCTGGTTCCTGTAAATGTTTAATTTCCTCTCTCTCTCTCGTCTTTCCTGTGGGGTGGCGAAGAGCTTAACAAACAGACTACTGTGGTTGCCCCTCCAGAGGAGAGCGTTAAACAGGTGAAGCTGAACGCTGCTCTCATTAGTTACACTTGCAGTCACCTGCCACTCATCAGAGACTGATGCCAGAGCGCTGAAAGTTTCCACAACTATTTCTGCTCACACTCGGGGAAACACTGGAGGAATGGTTCAGACTCACTGGAATACGTTGTCCTGCTGGGGGTGGTGCAGATAAGAGGAGTAATCCAGCCATATTTCAGCCTTGGGGACAGTCAGTAGTTTTGTGTTAAATGTCTCTCATTTTCAAGTGATGATGTTTCCTTTTTTTATATGTTTTAAGTAGTCTCTTAATGTTGACCTTTACCTGTATGAGACCTCTCTTTATAGTCTTCAGCAAAAGTGACATCATTTTCTAACTTTGTACTTTGCAGTTTGAGCATCGGCCTGTGAGGTCTGATCATGGCCAGCATGGCAGTTCAGCTCCTCGGCTTCTTCTTAGGACTGTTGGGGTTTGTAGGCACCGTGGTTGCAACCCTGCTCCCCCACTGGCGCAGCACGGCCTACGTGGGCTCTAACATCATCACAGCCACCGCCTACATGAAAGGCCTGTGGATGGAGTGTGTCTGGCACAGCACCGGCATTTACCAGTGTGAGCTGTACAGATCTCTGCTGGCTCTGCCGCGCGACCTGCAGGTAAGGCAGCTGCACCTTTTATGTAGGAGCTTTGTTCAAAGCGCCTTATGTTGCAACGATACCTGAAAGGAGGGGGAAAAAATCATGTCCAGCTATTTTTAAAAAAATCGTAGATCAGTAATAAAAATACCAGAAAATTGATTTTTTTCCTCTTATCTTCTCATCTTTGTTTGATGTCATGGTTTGGTAAAGATGTTTTCATTTTGGCCTTTTAAACTCCTCTTTAGTGCAGGTTTAAAAAATATTTCTCAGTGTTAGAACAAAATAATTAAACAAGCAAAAATCATCATGATGTGATTAATTTTCTTATGAGAATAACTACTTAGTCAGTTACAAGGACCTTAATGAATACATAAGATGGACAGGCAGATTGACCCAATTTCTTGGAGAGAGGTAGTCTTCTATGTTTTCTTGGATATTGAAGTGATGCTTTTATCTTTTGTAATATATCATGTGAATCAAAATTATAGAGAACTAATGCTTACAATAAAAATAAGTCTAAATGTAGTTTGATTTTGCTCTACTACTGTCTGCACTATGGTGTATGGTGAATATGTATGTTTAGTTTTCATTATTTTAACCAGTACTTAGTTGTTTGGTGTCTCTACCCTGCTCTTGTTTAGGCTGCCCGGGCACTCATGGTGCTCTCCTGCATGACCTCTGTCCTGGCTTCTATGATCGCTGTGATGGGGATGAAGTGTACCCGCTTTGTCCAGAGTTCACTGATCAAATCGCTGCTGGTGCTGAGCGGAGGGATTTGTTTTGTCTGCGCTGGCCTTCTCTGCCTGGTCACCGTGTCCTGGACCACCAACAACGTCATCATGGAGTTCTACGACCCCTTCCTACCCACCGGGATGAAGTACGAGATCGGCCTGGCTGTGTATCTGGGTTACGCCTCAGCCTGCCTCAGCCTCACTGGGGGACTGGTGCTGTCCTGGAGCAGCAGAGATGACAGGTCAAGGAACCCTCCTTACATCCAGAGGAGTCTACCATCATCACCTCCCCTGGCCTTCAACAATATGTATCCCCCTGCTCCCCTCTATAAGCCCCCCGAAGCCCTCAAGGGCAATCATGCCCCCTCAGTTTGTTCCCTCTCCAGCAGTGGCTATAGGCTCAACAACTATGTATAAAGACTGTGAATATTGTAACTTAACTATGGGACCACAGTGACTGTTTATTGATGAAAAAGGTCAAGTGTAGACCAAAACAATTTGCCAAATATATTTTGTTTTTAAATGCTCTTTTTTTAGTCTACTACATACCCATAACACACTTAGTACGTCACATTATCATGTTTTACCATTTCTGTGTGTGAGGAAAAAAATAGAACTGAAGCCTCTGACTTTTTTGGCTTAGCTGTAATGAACACAAGTGACCAGAAGGTGGCGATATTTTACAGGAAATAGTCACAAAATACCAACCTAAATCGGATTCCACTTTCTAAGTTGAGAAGCACATGACAACCGTCAGCGCTATCACTTTTTGTTGTTGTTGTTGTTTTAGCCTATGTACTCGTTACATTTAGCTTCTTTTTTTTTTTTAAAGGAGCAAATATGTTGAAGTAAACTGATCAAACAATATTCAGTCTCTTTAAGTCAGTTTTCTAAGGTCAAAGAAAGTAAACCTTTACTGATAAGGGTAAGTGATGGCTTCACTCCACGTTTTGCTTAAAACTCCTTTGGGCCAAACTAACTGAGATGTAAAAATGATCTGTAAATGTAACCACCAGATTTGACACTGGAATTCTGTCTACCTGCCTGCTTTTCATTCTTTCCTTTTGATTAATGCAGTCATTTTCTAAGGACACTCCCTGGAGGTCTGCATAAATGCCACCGGATGGAGACAAAGATCTTTTTGGAGCTGGAACTGTCTTGTGTTCACATACACTATCGGTTTTGGTATATTGCTCATAAGACACATTTAATGCAGTTTTTCATGATTGTCTTGAGTATAAAAGTATACACAACATCCCAGAGTGTCCTGCCTGTCTGCCTAACTACCTTTAACACATAAGAAATGTTTTCCAGACTTTTCTGTTGAAAACCCTCCAATTAGAGGTGCCCTGTGTCTGACAGACTGTCAGCCACGAACACGCTAAACTACAGAACATGTCAAGATTCAAGCAAGTCCCTTAATTTATTTCTAGCTCTCAGGGAGAATTTCTAGCTGTCATTGGTTCATCTTAAAGAGATAAGATGTATTCGAGGAAAATGACAAAAAAAATGTCCAGTAAAGACTTTCACTGGCTTAAAGAAAATATCTTTATGTGAAATAGAAAACATACCCTGACTTAATCCTAAGGTTTTATGCTCCAGGCATAATGATATATTATCTGGTCAGCTGTTCTTAAAATCAGTAAGATGAACAAGAACACATGACAAATTGTTTGTGTCATTTTTATTTTGATTGCTACTTTGCCAAAATAGAGAAGCAGATAAACAAAGTAAACCTTTATTGCTTCCATATAGGTGGTTAGGAGTATATTTACGCTGAATGTAAATGTAATCAAATACATTTGATTAATTAATGACTGACAAGTATGAACATTTCTGTGAAAGCAGAGGGGTTTTTTTTCCTGTTTGCTGCTGTAGAGTATTTAGATATGGGCTAACACAAAGCCAAACAGGGAAAACATCAGCAATGACCTTATCTGCAAAAACACCCTGTAAGTGCTGCCAATGTGGAAAGGGTTTGAATGCTTTTTCCAAACTATTCAGAATCTGTTTATAATAAGAAATAATACTCAAAATTAAAAAAAAAAAACATGTTTAAGCCAGTTACCAATCTACCCAATAGAGGCCATCTCAATAAGTTCACCATAAGCTCATACATGCAATGCTCAGAGAAACAACAAACAACCAGAGCTACATCTCAGACTTTACAGTCCTCAAAAAACATGTTAGATCTTACAAGTCCTGACAGTGCAATTAGAAAAATACTGCATAAATATGGCTTGTTTGAAAGAATTGCCAGGAGAAAATCTCTTCTCTTTAAAAAAGAACATGGTAACAAGGTTCAGATGTAAGTTGCAACTAAAAAAAAATCACAACAGTTCTGGAGCAATGTCTTTGAGCAGATAAGGCCAAAGTGGAGATATTTAAATATAATGCACAGTGCCACACTTGGAAAGGAAAAGTCAAACTGTCATAAGCTGAAAACTTAACTCTCCATTTACTCAAACCTCTGATTTGCTTAACAGATCTTAATAACTCTTGCACTTAAAGAAACCATGTTTAGAATGTATGGAATAAATTTCTGTGGATCTGAATTTGTGTAAGAGATGATTTTGAAGTGATCATCATGTGGTTAAAAGTCTTTGAAGGGGACATATTCTGTCCTTTTCTCAAAAGCTGACACAATTTCCTGACTCTTGATGAAATTCATGTAATATGCTTTAGTCAAATCTGTGCAATAGCTCAGTCTTCAATTATGTCTTCATTATTATAACTATAATTATTATTATTGGTGTAGTAGTTGTTGTTGTTATTATTATTATTATTATTATTATTATTATTATTATTATTATTATTATTATTATTATTATTA
>JAOWBL010000014.1:6744818-6881309 GCA_028564865.1 Zenarchopterus dispar | reverse complement strand
GTGTGTGTGTGTGTGTGTGTGTGTGTGTGTGTGTGTGTGTGTGTGTGTGTGTGTGTGTGTGTGTGTGTTTCTCTCTACTGTGTACAGGAAGCAGCAAAGGATAATTAGTTTACTGGCTCTGAATAGGAAAAGATAATTAAATCTAACATGAGCTAACCCATTTACCAATTTATTGTCCCTGTTAGGACTGGAACACCCTTTCCAAGTGCTGAGGAATGGGCCTCAAATTTAGATTAATAACAGAGAAATCGTAGGGCTTAAGATTTACTTGTTTCACCACAACTGCAGATATTATTTTATATGTTTGGTCACATTGGTTTTCCACTGAAGTCAAAGCCGAAAAGCTGCAAAAACTAAATCTTAATTATTCCATTTCAAATGATAAAATTCAGCTAATTTTGGGACAGTTGTCTTGATGCATTTTTTTAAATTGTCATATTTCAGTCTTCTGATATGTAATGTTGCATTTTCTCTCTGTCTGGAATTCTTAAGTGAAGTGAAATGCGTCATCTGGGTCAAAGCAGAGGTGGATTTTGGTTCTGAGACAGTGAGAATGGAGAGTTTAATGGATAAAGCCCTGAAGGTTGTGATGAAGCCAGAAAAATAGACATTTCTTAAAGAAAGAGTTACAAAAGATTGTCTGCTCTAGATACAAAAACTGACCCAGAATGAAAGCTGATGCACCATTGAGTAAGATGGATGTGCTTGCTTTAGTCTGAGGACTGAAAAACTCAGTTTAGATTTTTATCATGTTTAATTGTTATTGTTATTATTATTGAATTTACTCAGTACTAATGTTGCTGTGTTTTTTCCCCTTCCATACCTGTGGGTACATGTAAATGCAAACATAAACATAAGTGCAGACAGTAGGTGTTCACATTAAAAGTCTTTGGTTTAGCCTCTGAAATGTGTTCTTGAAGTTTTGCAACACTGCCACACAGGTGGTAGGATGCTGTGTTAGCTCTGGTCATATTATATATCTATTTATATTTTTGTGAGATATTCATTGAGTATTCTTTCAATTAAAGCACTGATTTTTAAGCATTTTTCTAAACCATTTTAAGCATTGTGCTGCCAAAAGGCTTTCAGCCAGTAATTCTGGTACTTTCTTTAAAAAAAACATTTGTTATGAGTAATAGTGGCAACTCTAAAATAACATATGTGGGAGCAGCTGATTGGGCTTTTCAAAGCTCAACTGAGGCCTGGAATTAGACTGAAACTACAGACAGGTTGAAGAGCAGATAAAAGGAGGTCAAAGTTCAAACCCTTTCTCGATCATCTATGGACTGTGAGATCAGTGGCAAATTTGCTTATAAGGACATAACAGGGATATCAGTTATTCATCTCACTGAAACAACATCCAGTATTTGAGTCTCATATGACAGAGTGCAGAGAGAACACCACTCAGAAAGGAGTTGGGTTTGTTGTGCTTGTTAAGTCCAAATGGTTGAACGATCTTGAACGTATTACTGTGAAGGAGCATCTGTGCAACCGAGATATGAACTTCAAACTATTAATTGGATGGGTTAAAATAAAATATGAAATGTAAATTGTTGACTGAGAGATAAATACTGCAAAATAAATGGTATTCCATAAAGCACTGTTTTCATTTTACATATGGTTTTGGAAAGACTTGGGTTGCTGCACTTAAAATAAGAGACGTCTCAATCAAAGCACCAGTTGAACTGCTTTCCGAAACCCTGATGTACTTTGTCCACATCTGTATATATAATCTGTCAAATGATAAGTGATCAAGCAAAATTTAATCTTTCTACCTTTCTACCTCTACTGATCTTTCACTTGTGGAGTTCCTCAAGCTGCATACACAGGTGTAAAAAAAAAAAAAGAAAGATAGTACATCATTTTACAGATTTTACATGATAGGATATGATTTAATGAATAAAAATCATCCAAACCTTACCAGGTCTGAAGAAAGGTAACGAATCCAGTTGTTCAACGAGAACACAAAATATGACTCCATGCATTTATTTATCAAAAACTGCACATCTCTTACGAATGTGTAATAAATGGCACAATTAGCATGAAGCCTTGATGGCTCAAGGTTTTTCATTTATTAACTCATTCAGTCTGATTCAGTCTGTTAACATATTTCTTCTGCACTGATTTGCTTTACAAAAATGAAGTATAAAAAGAGAGAATCTTGACAAGTATTTTTTTTTTAAATCTGGTAAATGTTGTCTTCCAACTGAAATGACATTTTGGTGTTATAAAATTTCTATATGTACATACATCACACATGCAAACGTTTGCTTAAATCTGTCAAGTCCATCCACATGAGAGGAATTTTCATAGATGAACACAATTCAGTGGTGAAACTGCATTACAGGGGGAAAGTTGTAATCTATTTTAAAATAGGTTTTCTTGTGCAGCAGATGCTGCAAATGGCATCACAGCAGAAGAGGAAAGCACCACTGGAAAGTAACTCATTCTGTCTAAATTAAATGGGTTTTTTGAATGAGGTTGAAAAGGCTATTTGTTTCCTAGTCCAAACAAGAAGAGTTTAAATAGGAGATCGATACTGATATATTTAGGCTGCAAACTGCTCTTCTGATATATTATTGATGTCTGGGTTTTACTGGGATTAGATTAGGGTTGTACACAGCAGTTTATCATTATCAACACACGAAAGGGAAATACTCAGATGCAGGAAAATATTATTTGTTTTTACATACAGTTTTTTTGAACCAGGCTCTAACTATGTTTATTACAGCTCTAATGTTGGACATTTTAACTTTTGGAGGCAACCTTTACCAGCCATTCATGGGACAGCCATGAATCTTAGTTTTCTGTGGTGTTGTGAATGTAGAAACAGGAACAATCGCGGTTCCTTGAATGACCACCAGGGGCTGGCTCCAAAAGAGAGTTCACACCAAGCGCCAACCATCTAATTTCCTGACTGAGGTTCATGAACACTTAAGATTCGCTGCAGTTTCTCAGCTGAGCAAAACACAATCACAAAATAGTTCATGTGTAAATGCACCAGAGTGCTATAGCTTTACACTGCTACGTTCTGTCTTCATTTGCAGTTGCTGAGGTGTATCATAACTAAGACCAGTTAACAAAATATATCATCCTCTAGCTGACTGAAAAAGACTTGTATGACCATAAACTCAATAGGAAAATATTTAGCTTTCAGATAAATCAAATAAGTGGTTGGGTCAATTCCTTATCATTCCTGTACACCCAGACTTCTTGTTGCTGTTGATCTTTTTCTGTAGTTGCCAGATAAGGCAAGTTCAAAGGCTTTTCTACCTTGGATTTTATTTTTTCAGACCCAATGGCTACACAAATGACCTCACAGATGATGTAAGAGTTTGGGGTCTCATGGTTCGTCTGTGACATCATAATTATGTGATGTCAAGGATAAAGGGCAAATGCAATAGTAGTCCTAATATAAAACTTAATGGTAGTCATAATCCATTCATTAAAATATTTTATGCAGCCAAACTTCATATTTATTCCTCATTAAGACAACATTATTCTATAATGAAGAGCTTTCTTTCCTCATTGCTTTTTTTAAAATGGGATATTTATTTTCAGCTGCATAAACACTAGCTTCTAGTCAGCTCATCTTGAGTTCCTCATTAGGACCACAAAGTGCTTTGCTGTCGCTGCACTTATTCACCCAAATTTGGAGACAGGTTCAAGTAGTTCCTAATACATAAAAGCATATCATAACTAATGGATTACCAGTTGGCGTTCTTTAACGTCCCTCATTTAGTCACCCTTTATTGGCAGCATGGCAGCACTCTGCAACGGCTGTAATTCCACTAATGGAGTGCTCACCATTCAGGGCCAGTTTTCTGTCAGTGACTGATGCTGCAGAAATGCTGAAAAAAAAATAGAAAGAAAAAAAAAGTGGTTCCCCAGCTAAGTGCAGTTAATGAGAAAGCGTTAGACTAAGAGTCCCCCCCAATCTCATAAGTAAACACTATTAAATGAAAAACCTGCATGCTAATGTTTAGCCAGGTCTTTTTTCAATTTAATTTTTAAAAATATATAGGAGCAATTATTTATGTACAATAATCTAACAGTACAACAAAAACAATTTCATAACAAAGCCAAAATAGCAATTAAATTATTCATATGAACACATTCAGTGGACTAATTGAACACTAAATACAAAGTCAATAATTATACATAGAGGAGCATTGCAGCCAAATATAATAACAAGAACACTCACCCACTTTATCTACCTTGTTAATGTAAGAGCTAAATTGCAGTTTGCATCAAATGCTGAGTTTGACTAACAAAATGTGCATGCAGTGCTGTAGTTGTGTGTGTGCAAAAGAGCAGGGCTGAGCTGAGGGTTGGCCAGCACTTCCATTAGCTCTGATTGAAATTGAGCAGCAGCGATGAAATATATGCAGTGGAGATTTCGGAGTCTCCCTCAGAATACCCACACACATATGCACGCACACTGACAGGACAGAGGGTACAGGCCAAATGTCCTCCAGACTGATGATGAACGACAGGAGCCAAAAGAGAGAGAAAAAGATGGAGGCAAAAGATGCAGAAAAGAGGGAGACAGAGGGAGGGGGGCAGGCAATATTTCACTCACACTTAGCAAACAGCTGTCACTGGTGGATCCAGATGCCTCATCACTCTCGGAGACTTCGGCTCCTCTGCTGTATCGCCGTTGCTGCAAATTAAATTTAACACTGGTCTGCTGTGCTCATGCATGTGTCTGCGTGCATGTATGTGTTTTATTGTTGCTGTGTTTTAAAAGGACAATGCATTAAACAGGGCTGAAGTTTCAGGGCTGCCTCACTAGGCTGAGTGAATATGTACATTAGCCTCCACGGCGGCTGCACAACCGAGTAGCGTTTGACCTACAGATACTGAAAAATAGCATTCTTTTTTAACATGTTTGCAATTCTGCAACAGCTGGCCAATCTGTGCCAGAAACTGTAGGCTGTGTGCGCTACGGGTGGTGCATGAATTTCAGACTCATGGATATTTATGTTCATGTAGGAGAAACAATTGATGAATCAAAGTTTTGCAGGTTGAATTAGCTATGAGGACTACACCTGTCTTCAGACCTAGCAACATCTCGCAACAGAAATATATGGTTTTTGTATTCAACTGTCTCTATACATGAGAATACTGAATATTTTCTCACACAGTTAAGAATAAACGCCTAAAATCCCAAATCAGAAAAAGTTGAGTTAGAATAGAATACAGAAATAAAAAGACACAATATGATGCTCTCAGGCTTTTTCCTCCCTAAAAAATAATATGAATCCAGTGTATTTTTTATCAGTATTCATCCAATTTTTGTATGTTCATTTCAAAAACCTTCACATAGTCTCTCTTTGGGACAGATCAGGAATGCAGTCGGTCTAAATTTCAAATTCTTCCTCAGTCAATATCTTTGCAAAGTGTGCAGAATCTTGTTTTGCATTGTTTTGTTG
The DNA here is from genome assembly GCA_028564865.1 of Zenarchopterus dispar. Taxonomy (NCBI): domain Eukaryota; kingdom Metazoa; phylum Chordata; class Actinopteri; order Beloniformes; family Zenarchopteridae; genus Zenarchopterus; species Zenarchopterus dispar. The sequence continues at coordinate 6,875,874 of JAOWBL010000014.1, read as the reverse complement.
AAAACACATAGACCATGTCTTATCAGAGGTATGTATTACTCTAAAATCTTATTGCACTTTTCTGCACTGATCCTACCATTACAGAAGTGATAACGGTCTCTGCCAAGGACACTGATACGACCCCATACCAGACAGCTTGGCTTCTCGACTTCCTGATAACTGTCTCGATGGTCTGTCTTGATGATGTCATCACTGGAGAAGGTTAACAAAATGATTCTTTTTTGTATCACAGTAGAATTTGGAGTCACTTTTTGTGCATATAACTTATGTCTCTCTTAGTTGTGTCTGATAAAGGTTTGTCAACATAATATCTTGCACATGGGATTATTTCAGCTAGTGGTGGATGATGGTTCTTGATGTAATGGAGTCTGAAAGTGATCACAGAAGTCTAACTTAGGCCATTGTCCTTCCAGATTCCTTTAACCATTTAAACATATTATGGCCTGTAGAAGGAGAAAAATAGAAATATCAGCCTTTCTTTAAATTTTTCTCTTGAAGGACTTGTTTTTAAACATCTGAATGTTTTTTCATACATTTTTTATTTACAAGCTGTCAAAAAAAATCTTTTAATCCTTCAACTCTCAGCCTGTCTTGGCTACTCAAGTCTCAGCTTTTGCACCAGACCAGCCTACTGTCTACAGAATTATTACAAAATAAGATGATGACAACACAATGATTATGTATTTATTTTATTTTATTTTATTTGGCTGATTACCAGCCTTAAATTACCTCAACACCACTCAGGCCTGAAATAGATGCATTCTTAAAAAAAAATTAATGACAAAGCAAAATAGATTTTTTTCCCTGTATTTTCATATCTTATATGATCCCAACTTCTGCATGTTTGTGGTTGCAGAGTGTGTAAACCCCTCAAGCTAACGTTAATGCTTACTTGTGAGATTCCAACTTTACTTTGTCGTAACTGTTTAGTCGGAGGAAACAAACCACTGAACATTTTTACAGGATGTTGAAAATGTGGTGTAAGCAAGTGGAAGAAAAGGACAGTGGGATGGGAGGAGGAGAAGGAGGAAGAGAAGAAGACGGGCTTAATCAAAGATCGGCGCAGCTGTAAGTGCAGACGGATGCAGGTTGCTTCCATCCTCCCTGATGAAGTGCTGTTCTCCTGCTGAGCCACCAAACTATTTATACAGCAACACACACAGACAGCCCATGGGTGACAAAACTGCTACACTCTTTGCTTTTTCTTCCTAAGCACCCTACCCTTCACTTATGTCCCTTCAACCATGCAGTTCAACTGAAGAGGGCCCTTACTGTCCATGTCACAAGTTGGCTACCAAAACTTTGACAGATAAATGCAAGATTAAAACTTTACGAGTGCCAGTTAAAGCACATTTGAAATGTTTCCAAATGCATTCATCCTGTGATTCACCTCAAAAGTTCATAACCATCCAGTGTCTTCATCAGATCAAAGCTCTTGCTGACTCTGCTGTTCTGGTCTGATATACAAGCGTCCACATGCACCTGCAGATGCCATGAAGTAAATGTGTGGTACTTAAACTCCTCCTACTCATATTTTATCTCAAAAGGTCCATGCTTTTGTAAAGCCGCCTCCAGCTGATCTCCTCGTAGAACATAAACCAAGTAAGACTTCAGTCTTTAAAAGGCAGTCAGCTGAACCTCAGACAGGGTGAAAATACATTTAACTATGTATGTTTACCCACAGATGGAATTAAATCTCCCTAAATTTCAGCTATTTTTATAGTTAAACTAAAAACTCCACTGTTTTCCTGATTCACACACCTATTACTGCACTGTGTTCTTTATTAAATCTAATATTTGTTTAGTACTTTATTTTAATTTTGTCTTTTCCTTGTCCTAACTGTCAAAACATATTAGTGGTTTTATTGTGTACTTTGATGGAATTTTCTTTCGTCTTAACAGATTTTATTACTCCTTTTAAAGTTTAATGTTTTTTTTTTCCTCTAAAGCACTTTTAATTGACTCCATTGAAAAAGTTGCTTTGCCTGGCTTTTTTTCTTCTTCTAATATTTCATTCACCATTTATTTGGCAGTCCACCACTTTTGTTTTACCTTATATAACAAAAACAAAATCTATTGGCTGGATTGTAAAGATAATTTGTTAAGATATTCACTGTTGCTGGATAATATATCCCATTTACTGATTAAATGAACATGTGGCATTCTGGTTTCAGTATTTCAGCTTTTATAGTAAATACCAAATAAATTTAGATGAAACTGAAGGTGATGAAAGAATAAATGAATGACGCGATTTTTAAACTACTTCTGTCTTTTGAGGGGAAAAAAAATTATTGAAAACGTTTTGTTTTATGGTAAAGTACCTCCTACAACACCGTTAAATTGAAATTTGCACCAACCTCAGAAAAGGCAGATTTAAATCTCTCTTTTACAGTATGTAAATGTGATTAATGAACACATCCAATGACTGATCGCCTCTTCTCGAGGATTTGAGGCACAGACTTAACTATTAACCTGTTATATAAACACATTATGAACAGCAGCTCAAGACATAATGACACATTCTGTCATCCTCCAAGAATATGAGCTACAGTCGTTCATTAGAGACCCTGCGCTCACGGCATCTATTGTGGTATGAACAATCTGAGAGGTTCAGTTTCCACATTAATACATGAAAATGTCAAAGCTATATGTTAAAATGTCAGCCCTATTAATGGCACTGCCAGTCTGCACAGGTAAAATGTCAAGAATGAAACAAAAGAAAAACACAATGAGAAGTGGGGAGTAGAAATGTGTAAATGCTGAGTAAAGGAGACGATCTCACCTAGGAGACGCATTCAAACAAATGCAAATACAAACGTTACAGTGGATAAAAATGAAGATTGTCTTTCAATGATACAAGTACAGAGACTTTAGAAGCAAGGCAGTGAGGTTGTTCAAGATTATAAGAAACTAGAGAAATGTTTCAGGTCTTCCGTTACTGCCTGGTATTCAAATTTGATCAATTCTAACTCTGTTTTTATCAATGAAAAGTCTTAGCAGATTTAATACTTTTTCCCTGAATCGAATAATACAATGTTTTCACAGATTATTTGTTTATTAAGGGGATAATCAACAACTCATTTCCTTGTCTTCTAAAGACGCCCCACAGAGAGGCTTCAATCACGCTGTGGGGGTCCCTGACAAAACAACTCCACTTTACCGCCCCTAAAGTCACCTTTAACTGATTGGCCAGTGGAGTGCAGGATGAGTGGTGAAGAAAAAGGGGCTCAAAGCTGGGCCCTATGCCCACTACTCCCACCCACATCTCCCCATCCCCTACCCTGTAGCATTTGCACAACTATTGATCTCACAGGTTTGCACAGACTGAACAGCCAATAGGTTGAAATGACTGACTTACTCATGGGAGAGAATTAAAATAACAGATGAGGGTGGTGTGTTTTCATAATTGCATGTCACTTTAAAGTGATAGGTGTTGCTACGGGTGAGTGGCTCCCACAGAGTGATTAGAGTTCAAAAGAAAAGAGAGTGAAAGATTACAAAACACTCAAATGGATAAAGAAGTCAGAGTACTATAAATCAACTTTCTCATGAGTTAAATCTTCTGTAAGCATGAGTAATAGTTTTTGATTTACCAATTGATGGTTAGCAATGGGTAAATGTTGCAAAAGATGAAGCTATGTTGACATCAAAACAGTTTTTCTTAACACCGACATAAAAAGCCATTTATAACACTCAGCAGTGCAGCAGAGGGTGACTCTCAGAGCATCCAGCTGATGCAGGTTTGAGGGGATGATGTACATCTTTTAAACTGAAATGTATAGATCTGAAACATGTTGACTTTGTGACAATAGCATCTTTTAAACAAAGATGAACAAATAACTATTTCTGCATTTGTGTTTGGAAAGTCAAGGATATTTGTTCATGTAAAGTGTAAGTGGAGCACTTGAGACATTTATCCTCTTGTAATAAGGTGAGAGAAGGCATCCAGAGAAAAATAAATCGATGTCAAGTTCCCTGTTAATTTGAAATGGTTGTTGTTGAGAGAAAACAAGAAAGTGAAGAAGGCAGAGATTGGCAGGGGCGAAAGAGCGTCTGTTGCTCATCCTGATAGACCCAGCTTGGTCATTCATTACTCCCTGAACGCCAGCCAGTGTCAGCTATATTACTGCGAAGCCGCCGCTGACTGACGGCCACGAGTGGGGGGAGAAAAATGCTGGGTGCCTCGGGAGAAAACAAGGGAGGGGCTGTTGATGGATGGGTGTGTTTGACCCAGGCAGGGCGGAAGGCAGAGATGGGTCCCTTCCAGATGAGACAAGGAGCCAGCAGAGTCTCTGCCCCTCCGATCGGAGCATGCCAACCCTGTCAGCATGAGAGGCATCTTGCTAAGTTTTCCCCATTGGTGCCTCCATCAGTTGTGTCAAAACAGGCACTCTCCATATTCAACAGATAAAGCTGGACCTTGTGTGATGGGAATACAGAAGCTTCACTGAGTTTATGACAGCCCTGATGTCAACGTGAGGCCAGACACCTCCCCTCATCTCCGTAGCACCCCAAAACAATGTCATGGTGGTACCAGACAGCCTTGGAGAGATTTTATAGAACATGGCGTTGCATGTGCAAAATATCTTTTATTTTGTTGTCAGATGCCATATCCCTCTTATTATTCTTTTTATCAACTGGACATATTCAACAATGGCATAAAAAATATGCAAACGTCTTGAAAATACCTGGTTTTGTGCATTAATTTGCCATAAAAGATGATCTGATCTTCACCCAAATCACAAGAATACACAAACACAATCTGCTTAAGGCAATAATACACAAACAATCCTAATTTTTTCCATGTTTTCTTATTGAACACAACCAATAAACATTTACATTGCTGGAGGAAAAAGCACTAATCCCTCAGAGTTAATAGCTGGCCAAACCTCTTTTGGCCTCAATGAATCTAGTCAAGATTTTTGTCCTTATGGGTAAGACCTGCGCAATGTTCAGGAGATGTTTTTTAGCATTCCTTTTTACAGAGCCGTGTCAGCTCAAACATATTTGTAAGATGTCTGGTCTGAATAATTTTGGTCATTCTGTGCAGTTTAGGTCTGAGCTTTGACTGGGCCACTTCAAAATGTGGATTTTCTTTGTTTGAAGCCATTCTCTGTTGGATTTAGTTCAACATTTATTATCTGAGAAGCCTGCTGCAACTCCCAACCTCATCCTGACATTTTTAAGCTATTTTGCTAAACTTAATCTCTCCTTAGTGATAGCAAATAGTCCAGGGCTTAAAGCAAGCCCTACTCATGATGCTCCCTCTGCCATACGTCACCAATACGATGATGTTTTGATGTTGGTCTGCCTTTTTTGTGTGATACAGTATTACATATGCTTTGCTGACTGGTCTTATGTCGGTGACTACGATATTTACTGTATGTACAACGTACAAAGTAAGTGGTCAGAGAGCAGCATAAAGTGCTACATACATAAAGTTTGATTTGATGATTTGATTTGATTAGTGTATGACAACAGTAGGTCTGTCCTAAGCAGCTACATTAACTGTATTATCTTCATCTCTTCATAAAGTATAGAGATAATCTTCAAACCACCTCTCCATAGTCAGATTAAAGGTCCTCCTCTGACCTTTTTCTAACTCTCTTATGACATGTGCTAGATGCCTTTATACATTAGTTCTTCCACTATGTTGTTGATGACATTTCCTCCTCTAGATAACACTGTAGGCAGTCAGGTATAAATTGTGGCCATGCAGTGAGACCACCAGCTGCTAGTTCCAGGGGACCACCAAATGTCCTAATGGTGTCATTTAAATTTCACTATCAGTATTTTCCTTTTGCACAAACATATTTGTATTTGATACGTTCATAGTGGGCAGTAAATCAGTTCACGAGGAAACAAACGCAATGAAAGTCTTAAGACTTCACAAGTGGTGCTGATCTGTGTCTTTCTATTGTTTTATTTTGTCTTTGTTGAACTTGGTGTAAACACAGCCATTCCATAGATAAAATACATTTCTGTGCAGTTCCAGTAGCCCTGTGCAGAAAATAACTAAAAATATTAAATAGGATTTTAAAAAAGGGAACTAATTTATTTATTAAAAAAAATAAAGACCGAGCATGAAAATTACATCAAACTTTAACTTAAAGTCAAGTCAAAATAATTTAATCAGGAACTTTAGAAAACTGGGGTTCATGTATGTTTTCGTTTTTTTTCACTTTGGTAATTTTTTCTGCTTTATATACATAATGTACAACACCTTGTCAACTCTTTTGTTTTAAATATGCCAAATAAAGACTGAACTGGAGGTATTTTATGTATAAACAGATTTTTTTTGTATAATTGTGAAGTGAGTATGTGTGAAATTCAGCACCAATATTTTTTGTCGTCTAAAACAACTGCATTTTTTGTGTATCAAATTTCATTGGGTTTTTTCTGATATAATTATTACGAAATGTCTAACCATATTTAATATAAACTTTATACATACTTTGAACCCACAGAGTGTTTCTTAGTTAGTGTCTACAAACATGAGAAAAGTTATATTACATTTGTTAGTTCGATGGGGTGGAGGTTGGGGGTTAGGAATCTGTTTTGTTTTTCTTTATATATATATACACACACAATATGAAGTTTCTTGGATTTGTTAAATGCTCACTGTGTTGGCTTCAAGTGTGGGACAAAGCAACATGAGGCAGTCAATAGGTAAAACCAATAGCTGTATCCTTGGTGGCCCACTACTTTAGGCTGAATATTTGACTTTTACATCTTAATTGATATCTTTTTAACTTCTTACTTCTTCATTGTTGGCGGAGGAACTCGTGACGTTGACTATTCTGACGTCACTTGGTTGACGATTGCGGAAGTAGGTAGCTGCTTTAGCCAGTTATCTCAAAACCAAAACAGAGCAAATATTTCCGCATTTAATCTCCAGGGAATCGGAAATAATCATAGACATTGACCTGACTGTCTCCGGCCAGTTTCCCTGTTGTCTCCCTGTGTGTGACAGACGACTGCGAAAGAAACTAAACTGTCAGAGATGGAGGTAAAAATGTTTGTCGAGCGTTAGCTTTAGCTAACAACAGCTAGTCGCTTCTCCAAGTTGGTTTAAGTTCGTGGTTTTTCCATTAATTCTAGTTTTATAATAGTTGTATTGATTGTCATGTTTAGCTCCAGGGGTAGCAGTAAGATACAGTTTCATTTTTTCACTTAAGTTAATTCTGATATTTAATTACGTTAAACATGAAGATGCAATAGTCATGTCAAGTGTAAACTTTATTATAAGCTTTATTATTGTAACTTTGTTATTGTGAACATTCATGATGTTTTCTTCCGTTTTTGCTCCTTCATTTAAAGGAGTTTGATAATCGATACTTTAAAGGTTTTTTTTGTTTTGTTTGTTTGTTTGTTTTTAGATTACGAAGTGAAGGTTTTCCTTAATAAAATAAAATAGTTTCATACCTAAACACTGATGAATCTGTCATGGTTAGATTTTAAAAGCAAAAGAAATCCTCACAAGGAGGTCGTATGCTAGATGCATTTACAGTAATTCAACCTTTGTGGCTTTTCTCAAATATACTGTATGATAACTTCATAATTTCCTGTTTTTTCTGTGACTGAAAAAGGATCCTGGTGGTACAGGGCCCGAGTCTGTGACTCCATCACCAGGTGGTGCATCCAAATCAAAGGTAATGTCTGTGTTTTGTCTTGATATTCTTTATTATACAGCAGCTTTAGGATAAAGACATGTTTAATATGATGTACAGTGGTGCAGTGATGTGCTGTGTATAGAGCTGGGCGATATGGGGGAAAAATGATCACGATTAAGATTCTTATATTGGATGATATTACGATATATTTTTTTTCTGATTAAAAACACAGGTGTTAACAAAATAGTTTTTAGGATTGAATCAAATTGCCCTAATAAGTTGAAATGTCCACAGAAACGTCACAAATGTATCAAGAACATAGACTACAAACCTTTGCTTTAGAAAAAGGTGAACATAACTCAAGCTTTAAATGTCTTTTGTTATGCAGTATGATGTAGCGTCTGTTATATATTTTTTGATGTTTTGAATGTTTATCTTAAGGAGCAATTACAGCAAAGGATGACATGATGGACTGTTTTATTACATTGCTGCTAACACTGATAACAGCAGCAGATGAAGTAGAGGGTGGTGTTGTGACAGCACGCTTTTACATACTAGTTGTGTTTCCATTACCTGTAGATTTTCAAATATCGGGGAAAAAAAATCTTGTAATGGAAACAGCTCTAATTCCAAAAAACTCCCAGTTTTTACAAACACCTTTTTAATGCTTTCATTGGGTAGTTTTTCAGCCGATTTGATTACCCATTTTATCACAAAAGTGTATTGGAAACACATTTTTTTGCATTTCCAATACACTTGTGGGGGATGTTAATGGATAAGGATAATACTCTGGTTTCCTCCCACACTCCAAAAACATGTGTTTTTGGTTGATTTCAGGTTCTCAATTGCCTGTAAAACTTGTTTTTTTTTTGTTTGTTTGTTTTTTTAAAATGATTTTCATGTCTTTGTAGCCTTGTGATGGACTGATAACTTCTCCAGGTCGTGCTCCGCCTCTTCCTTGATGAAAGCTGGAATAGGCTCCAGTGACCCTGAACAAAATGAAGCATGTACAAAAATAAATGACTATTTTGAATGCATGTTAATTTGTGCTTCTCTCCTTTTTTTTTGCTTCTTGTCTCAGTTGGACACACTCTCCAAAGATGACCTCATCAAATATGCCAAAAAACAGATTGCTGCTATGCAAAAGATGAAAGGCAGATGTGCAGGTAAATATGAATGCTGGTTTCTTGTGTGACTTTGTGGCCATGTGGACCAAAAGTGAACAAGTTTGTGATATGACTTTGCTCTCTTAGATTTGGAAAAAGAAGTTGAATCCCTCAAACAGCAGTCCAAAAACAGTAAGGGCAGTACAGACGATGCCTCTTTGATACAGGTTTGTGTCTGGAGCTGTTTAACATTATCTGTCAGTTACAGATGCCCAGTGTTAATGTGCTAGTCTCTATTTTCACACTTCATCATGTTGATTGGTGTACACTAGGAGCTGACTGAGAGGATGGATGCCTTACTGCTGGAGAAGGCAGAAACTCAGCAAAACCTTGCACTTTCACGTAAAGAGCTAGAGAGGACTAAGCAGCAAGCCAAGGTGAGACACAAAACAGAAATGCTGTATAATACCAAACCTGTGCCTTTGGTTTTAACAGAATTCTGCAGGATTTTTCTGAACACTAATTTCTGTACATTTCTGGAGTCTATGATGAAACCAGATAGTCATAATACAAAAACATATGTTATTTTGCACAGGAGGATTTAACTGTGCTTCAAAGAGAGCATGAAGATGCAATGGAGGAGCACCAAAGGAAAATCAAAGCCCTAGAGACCAGCATTGAGGAATCCCAAAGTAAACACCAGAAAGAAGTGGCTCATTTCCAGAAATTACTGAAAGAGCGAGAGGAGAGTGACAGAGAGAGAGAGAGTGAAAGAGAGAAGGAGCGCCAAGCTGATTGTGATACTGCAAAAAAGAAATCAGAAGAAGTAAGACATTGCTTAGAAGCTGAGCTGGAAACCCTTCGAGCTGAACTGAGTGATATCCAAGAGAGAAAATCCCAGGAAATTGCTGAGTTAGAGGAGAGGCATCAAAGGGATTTGACAGAGGCTCAGCAAGAGGTAGAGAACTTAAAAGAGGAGCTGGTTCAGAAGAGTCTGCAGCACGAGGAGGAAATGAGAGCTCTGGAGGAGGACAGTGAGATTGAGAGGGAGCGTCTCCTGTTGCTCCACGAGGAGCTGACTGAACAGCTTGCCCTCAAAGGTACAAATGTTGTTCAGTTAGTGTTTCCAGTTGGTGACTTTACTTGTGTGAGCACTAATACTGTCAATATACAATATTAAAGTATCACACTAGGATAGAAATAATTCAAGGGTTTTATTAATATTATTCTTATTTTACAGAAAGCTACCTGCAGGATGTTCAAGAAGAAGACGAGGACCCTGCCCGTGGTTCAGGGATTGCCAAAATGCTGGAGCTTTCTAGAGCCAGCCAAGTTGACTCCAGTAATGGTGACGGAGAAGAAACAGAGATCAGTAAGCTAAAAGCAACACTTGAGGAACTTCAAGCCCAGAACACCATGTTGCAGGATGAACTCACTCTGCTCAGTAATGTGAAGGGTGAGCTTGAGGCAGAGATTGAGAGAGCCAAAGAGGACTTCCAAATGGAAAAAGAGGAGCTGGAGTTCAAAATCAATGAGATGCAAATGACCAGGGATGGTCCTTCAGTTGAAGCTGTAATGGGCCTAAATCCTGACCAGCAAGAACCATTAATTAGTTCGACCCAAGAGCAAAACTCCCAGCACATAGAGGAACAACAGAAACTGAACCAGGAGTTGAGAACCCAGTGTGAGGAATTGATCAGAGAGCGAGACACTGCCTTAGCTGAGTGCCATCACATGAGGGACATACTTCACACTGTGGAGACAGAACTAGGTGAGAAGACAAAAGACTTTGTTGTACAATACCAAGCCATGAAGGAACAGGGAGCTAAAACAGTGCAAAGCCTTCAGAATGAGATTGAACAACTCACTAAAGAGAGGGATGAGGTGCTGGCTAGGATGAGTAGCGTTGTTGAGGAGAACAGCTCTCTGATGGAGAACGTGAAGGACCTTAATCAGAAGCTTGAAGGGCCATCTGTTGAGAACCAGAAACTTCTGTCCTCTGTAGAAGAACAAACGGCTTTAGCCTGTGAGTTGAAACAATCTGTCGAGGATTTGACGAGACAAAATGAAAAGATCTTGTCCGAACTGGAGATTAAGGAGAACATAGTTCGAGATTTAAAAGAAACATTAAACACACTGAATGAAGAACGGGACAACATGCAACACACGCTGAAGCTCACAGAAGACGAAATGCAAAACCTGATCAATGTGAAACAGAAAGAAATTGAGAAGCTTCTGGAAGAGAAAAAAGAAGAAATCCTTTTGCTTAGCAAAGAAAATGATAAGCAGCTGAAAAGTATGACAATTGAAACAGAGGAGAAACTGAAACATCTAGAGGAGGAGAGACAAAGGGCAGAAGAAAGCCTGAAAGAGAAGCTAGTAATCAGTGAGAAGACACTTTCCACGCTGGAGTTAACCAACAAAGATCTAACCACAGAAAAGGCTGCTCTCCATCAGGATTTGGAGGATGTTTTATCACAGTTGTCAAAGTCTCAGGAAGAAAGGGAAATGTTGAGCTCAAAGATGGCAGCGCTGGAGGCTCAGCTGGACCAGGGAGCTTCTGAAAAACAACTCTTAGAAGCAAAGCTGACTTCACTGACAGAGGACACTGAGCAGGCCCACACCTCCAGACGAGCGCTGGAGGAAAATCAGTCTGACTTGCTCAAAAAGTCCACGGAAGAGATCCAGGAACTCCGAACACGTATCGATGAGCTGGAAAAGGAGAGGAGCCTGCTGAAGAACAGCCTCGACGAGGCTCAAGTGGAGAGAAGGTCAGAAGAAACACAGCACTTGCAGGCTCACATCACTGACCTGGAAAATGAGAGAAATCTGCTAAGAACCAACCTGGAGGAAGTGGTGAAAGACACTGAGTTGATGCAGAAAGACCTCCAGGAGATGAAGTCCGTTAATGAGAAGATGAACGAAGAGAACCAGAGATTACAAGTGGAAATCTCTCTGTTATCTGAAAAGGACAAGGAGGAGATCGAGAGAAGGATTGAGAGCATTGAAAAAGAGAGCAGACAGCTCAGAGAGCAGCTGACAGAGAGGGACTCGCAAATCTCACAGCTGCAGAGCGAAATGGCTGCACTCAAGGTGGGTGGGGCACGATGTCTGTTTACTTTCTGTCAGAGTTGAGGTTCATCTGTCATGCAGTTTTGATGGGAAAAATACAGATTCCCTTTTTATACCTTCATAAAAAATATTGACAACAAGAGCACATGAAAAATTAATCGGTTATTTCTTCTCTCTTTTTCTCTGCAGTCACTCTCCCAGGAGTCTGTATCCTGTGAGGAAGATGCAACTGATGAGATGAAGAAGAAAACAGGTGCTATGATGGCTCATATTTTACTTTTATACATGTCTATTTGGAAAATGTTTTTTTTTAATCTTAGTCAAAACATATCACTCTGTCTTTTTGTAACTTCATCTTCCCTCAGCTCTTCTGGAGAAAGAAATCAAGGAAAAGGATGAGAAGATCAACAAAATTAAGGCAGTTGCTGTGAAAGCAAAGAAAGAGCTGGACATCAGTAAGAAAGAGGTAGTGTGAAGGATAATATTACATTTAAACTGTTATTTAGTCAACAAAATTGAAACGGGAGCTGAACCAATTGGATTTTCGTATTACAGTTAAAACTAAACATAAATCAGAAGTAGTATAAAAATAAACTCTAAATTACAAATATTTCAAAAGAAAAAAGTTCAGGTTTTTTTGTTTTGTTTTGTTTTTCAGGACATGTACAGTAGATTCACTCTAAGCACAAATATTTATTATAAAAAATGATTTATCAGGAAGAATTCTATTAGAGCTTAAATCTTTTTGAGTTTAAATCAACTACCTGAAAATAAGACCACTAAACTATGTACCCAGGTCATTTTATATTCATTAGAGTAATACCTTAAAAAAACAAGAGAATTTAAAAGCACCTTTTAATCTTTCAATAATCCTGATTGTTTTCTATAGTCTCCCCTTTTTTCAATATCGGTAGCTTTTCATGACTTCTGGCTCTCATGGTTAAGGGTAATGTGTAGCTCACACCTCACAGAGGATGAAGGATCATGTAAACATCTATGTTTCATGTTCCTCCCAGCATGTTTCAGCACTGCTTCTCAGTAGCGTTGGGACGAAACAAACAGGCAACAACAGGTACACTTATCAGCAAGGCTGCATCGGACTAATGTAAACTGAAAAAAAAAAAAAAAAAAAAAAGCTGTCTTTGTGCTGATGGCTGCTCTGAAGCCCCTGGAGCTGATTATGCTAAAAAGTAATCACCACACTACACAAACTGCACCCATCACTGTTTTGTTTTTCAGTGAGTCTCGTCCTTTCATGTTTCACGTTGGTGATTTTAGTCCTCTTTGTCAGAATAAGGATTTCAAATGTTAATGAAATATGTTATATCAGACTGCCAAAAAGACCGGGTGAAAGACACACACTTTCACACACACCCATGCACCTTAAGAAAACTAACATGCTGCAAGATCATGGTGTGTGTGTCTGTGTGTATTCAATGTCAAATCTCTTTCTTTTAATATGTAGTTTTATCAGAGGACATGAAGCTGCCTCATAATATGCTCAACTTTATGTTCTGTCAATCACTTTGGATGAAGCAATGTGTAATTACACATGGTTTTTGTTTTGTTTTGTTTTTCATTTATTTTTTGTAGGTTCTTGCACTCAAAGAAGAAGTGGAGTCACTGAAGGCAGAGAGGGAGAAGGTGAACAGCTCTATGAAAGACATCATCCATGGTGCAGAAGGCTATAAGGTAGGTCAAAACTGAGTTTGAGGGAGTGATAGACCAAACACACAACAGTAAATGAATCTAAATTAATTACTTTTTTAACTACCTTAATAATCACAGTACTACACAATACTTCCTTATTTCAACCCTCTGATCTCTTTTGGGTTATTTTGAGAAAGTTTGCATATTTTAGATGCATTATATCAGCTCACAAAATATGCTTATAATTTAACTTGTTGTGTAACAGTAATACGTTTTTCTTTTTTTATGTTAGTGTTAATCATGGTTGATGTATTACATGGTTATTCAAAAGACAACCTGATAGTCATGAAGGAAGATTCCATTAATGGATCAAAAATTACTGTGATATTAATGATATTGCTCTGTGAAATGTCCCGAAAACAATGTAATATTTACTCTGTGCCTAATTGTGGTTTTTCTTCTTGGCTGACTGAAGGAGTCAGAAGTGTCATGCATGTATCCGGGGGTGTCGGATGTTTTTCTCCAAAGCAAAATCACAGTTTAACCTAAACTGAAATAAAACTGACAGATATGATTAAACATTTGAATCATGTCATGCATTCCTGGTTCAGTATTTTGCTAATTGGCAAGCGGGGAACATGCCCTTTTTAAGACAGACTTTGTGCGCCGCGTCGTTCCCAGCGGTTTCCACAAACAGTTCCCAGACTGCACCGTGCTCTGCAGCTGTGTCTCCATTAAAAAGTAGAAACCACTCTTTTGTGTCTAATGAGGGTTTAGTCACAAACTTGAACGTAAGCGCAGCTGATATCTGAGACTCTTAGTGTTTGCCTTCGCAGAGCTGTTCATCCGACCTCCGGTAATGAATATCGAGGATCTGAGAGGGTGTGTGTGTGTGTGTGTTTAGAACTTGCAGATAGATTACGACAGGCAAACAGAGCAACTGGATAAGGAGAGAGAGAAGGTGGAGGCGGCTGAGAGACAGATTGCTGAGCTGACCAAACGACTCAGCAGTGCTGTCACACAGGTAACTACGATAACGCACTCAATCACTTGCACGCACGCACACACCAACCCATTACCACTAGCACAACACACAAAATGCTCTCAGCCTCCAGTAAATCTAAACAGCCAGGCTTTGTCCAGTAATATATCTCTGCAATACTTAAATCATAACTCAGTTTTCATATGATTTACAGAGGGTCATTTGAGCCAGCAACACTTTTTCCATATAAATCTTGACAGCCCAGCGCCCACAAATAGCCCATCAGATGTGACTGGGTGAGCAAGGGAGAAATTGTTTTTATATATACTCCTTTCCCGCAGGCCCATAACTGTCTCTTTCCAATGAGAGAACAGGCAGGTAAATGGAGCGGGCTATAGCTTCCATCTGCTGCGTGCTGGTGCAACACCACTTTTCTGAGCCACAGTTTTATTCTCATATGCACTCACGGTTCTCAGGGGGGCCACACAGACTGAAGCTAGCCAGGGATCTCTGGAGTACATCCCAGCATCTCTCTTTCACGATCATAATTTCAGAGACTGGCTGACACACGATTGGAGATGGCTGCTGCTGGCGCTGGTTTAGTGTTCCTTGCTGAGAAAACCCACAGAGCCTGCTGCTGTCAGATTTGCATGGGTGATCTTCAGAAGTGTTCATGCAGGTGTCAAGCATTTACTTACAAACAAGTAGATTCACCCCATACAAACGATTCATCACCACCATCCTCAATTGTTCTTGATTTCTCAAGGATAAAACTGTTAAAAACCCACAGAAGAAATAATTGATGTTCTTCCTCTTATGTTGTCCTTGGTAGGTTTAATTTCACCTGAAAATAATCAGGAGTATTTCCGCATTTGCAGAAGGAGACACTGAGCAGTGAGAAGGAGGACCTGCTGGCTGGTTTGGAGACTATGAGGAGCACAGCGAGGCAGCTGGAGGCCAAGAACCAAGATCTCCAGAAACAGTTAGCAACTCTGGACAGAGACCTGGTGGCTGAGAGGGCGATGAAAGAACAAAAGCTGAAGGTAGAAATAAAGAGAAGCAGTTGTTTTTAACTTCTGGTCAGTGGTTTGAATTACAGCTTATTATGGAATATTGTTATAAACGGTGGGTGGATCCCAGCACCTTTTTACACAAGAATTTTACTTAAACTTGGCTAAACTTGCAGTTTTGTAAAATAAGTAAATGTTATTCGAGCTTTTTTTAATTATGCTCTCATAATTTATTACATTTTTTAAAACAAAAATCATCAGTTGTATCCAATAGTCACATGACTAACTGCCTCTCTCCAGGACTGGTCAGCTGCCACGAAGGAGGTGGACGAGCTGACAGCCCAGCTCCGAAAGCAACAGCAGCAGTCTCAGCAGACCGCTCAGGAGCTGGAGCAGCTACGCAAGGTACCAACAAACACACAAAAGTGCTTTTCAGGCCACGGTGTGTCCCAGAGGGCCAATCCAGTCAAGCGACTGAACTGCTGATGACCGGCCTGAAGCCACAGTGGCACCTCGCAGACAGAGACGGAACAATTGTAGCCCACAGAGTAGGAGTCTGGCTTTTCCCACTAATGGAGAGCTACATAGTTCAAGAGTGTACATGAAAGCTGCCCAGAGCTCTGACTTTGTCTTTCGTCCACTTTGTTAATGCAGCCAAAGGCATACAGAGCTTTTTTGATTGTTTCTGTTGCAGATTCTTTTAAAAACAAAAGCATTTGAAGACATTTCTTTGTTCTTTTTATTTTTGCTGCAAAGATTGTAGAAGACTTAAGAGTCATTATACGTTTAAGAACATTTTCTGAAGAAAGTAAACCTCATAATTGTTTAGTTATTATATCAAATATTGCTAGAATTGAATAGATACAACAACAACAACAATAACTAAATAGTGAATTTGGAAAAATAAATGCACTTTGCTCGAGTTTGTGTTGTATCAGAAGATTTTATTTTGTGTCTGTAATTGTATCTAAGTCATTTGCAGCTAAACAAGAAGTGTTTCCGATGCTTTTTTTAGTAGTGCACGTCACGCTTCTAAAAGAGCACCTCACGCCGTATCCATCTGTTTTATAAAAACATGTGAAATCATCTGAGAGGCCACAGATGATGTCATAGTTCCTTGGATGATGTTGCCCAGCAACAGTAGTTAAGATATACTCTGCCCTTAACCTTTCCCATCGATCAGAGCAGTAACCCCGGAATGAGATAACTGGAACATTCTCATATTTAGTCATACATGTATTTGTTTCTGTGGCATCACACCGCAGAAGTCATGTTGGAGATTAATGTTGTTAGATTCTGATAAAATAATCGTTTTAATGGGACTTCAAAACGTCTTTCTGAACGCATTTGCTTTGTTTCTGATCATGATGTACTGTGTTGACTCTGCCTCTAGGAGGCGCAGCAGAACTCCCTGCTGGACATGGAGATGGCCGACTACGAGCGTCTGGTGAAAGACCTCAATGGCAAACTCACAGAGAAAGACGAGTACGCTGGGGAGTTGCAGGCCCAAATAAACACACTCACACAGAAGCAGGAGACACTCAAGAAGGAAACTGGTATGAGTGATGTGCTATCTGCACCTGATTTTTTTTTTTTTTTTCACGCAGAGAGTAAGAATACTGCATCAAATTTTATGTTGGACTGTTTAAGAATTGCTCTGCAACATGAAAATAGTCCAGCTATAACCATAAAGGATATCTTATCTTATCTTATCTTATCTATTTTGTTTGAGTTCTGAATGACTGCACTGATTTCAGAAACCTCAACTCTCTGATTCAGATTATTTTTATTTTTATGAAAAAAATGATGAATCCATGTGAAAGAGACAGTACATCAGTACCAGGAAAACATAAGAAAAAAATCTTGTCCTTACCAGGTCTTAAAATTAGATAAACCTCAGATAAATAGCAGAACACATATTACTCTGTGCCATCATTATTTATTAACAAAATTTAACAAAAATTTAACTTATTTAACAAAGTTGTGCCAAAATGCAGAAGGCTGAAGGTCTGGACTTGACTGGAGCATTGCAACATCTTGAGTCTTTTCTGTTTTGTCTTTTTTTTTTTTTTGTAGGATTCATTGTCTTCTTGCATGATTTCTACCAAGCTTTAGTTGTCAGACAGATGGGTAATTGAACTTGATATACACAGGAATTCATTAATGACTCATTGGCTGCAAAGTTTGCAGAACCTGTGGCTGCAAAACAAAGTCAAATCATTATCCCTCAACCGCCATGCTCAAGAGGTGATATGTGGCGTTTGAACTTATGTGGTGTATTTGGATTTTGCCAAAAGTGGCACTGTGCATTATGGCCAAACATGTGTCTTGTGCAGATGCAGCCTTCCAACCTAAGCTGTTACTTTTTTTTTTTTTTAATTGTTCCAAAAATGCACACATTTGAACTCATTTTCTTACAGTACTGGCATAAACTTTGAACTAAAACATATTAACTGAGATCTGTAGAGTCTGAGATGTGGCTTTTGGATTTTCTTGTATATTTCTCTGAGCGTTGCGTGGTCTGGCCTGGCGGTCTGCTCCTGGGAAGACTGACGACTGTCTTGAAGATTTTCTTATTCTAGATAATCTTTCTTGCTGTAGAATGATGGTTTCCAAATTATTTGTAAATTACCGTATATACAGTAACACCTGCTGATGTCTCACCTCCTGAGCACACATGAATGGTTTTAACTTGCAAACTTCTGCTTTTGTAGAAATGATCACACTTGGTGATCATAAACCAATCAAGTGCATTTGATGAGCAACACTTAACTTCTACTTACCTTTATAATTTCTACATTACAGTAAAGTTTTAGTTTATTTTCTAACTCTACTTTCTGCATTTTGACTTAGTTTTCCTTGATAAAGAAGGAGACACTTTGTGAATGCACATGTGCCTGTTCATGTCTCCAGAGGATTTGAAGTCCCAGCTAGACCAAGAGGAGGAGAAGACGTCAAAGATGAAACAGCTGCTGGTGAAGACCAAGAAGGATTTGGCCGACGCCAAGAAACAGGTTTGTGTGCGGTTTATTTCTTTAAGGTGTGTCCCAAATGGTGTCTTATTACTGTGAGTAAGATTACTGTCTGATGAATGTAAATAGTGTTTTGAGATCACTATGGGGAAGAAACTGGAGAGGTCATGCTTCATATATGAGTGTATATATTTCATTTCCCCCCCTCTCTGTCTTTGTTGATGTGTGTTCTTACATGCAGGAGAGCTCCCTCATGATGCAGCAAGCATCTCTAACAGGAGAGCTGGAAGCTAACCAACAGCAGCTAGAAAACTCTAAGGTCCTGCAACCAAAACCTCTCCCCGATATCCATCTTGATAATATGTCAATTTTAACAAGATGAGATGTTGTTCATATACAGGGTACATATTAAAATGTGTGTGTCTGTGTGTTTAGATTGAGATGTGTGAGCTGACAGCTGAGCGCCACCGTCTGCAAGAGCAGCTGAGGTCTGCGCTGGAGCAGCAGCAGCGAACCAGCAGCTCCCTGCAGCAACGCATCCACAGTCTGCAGCAGGAAAGAGACACTGCAAAGGTTTGAATTTTCCACTTTTTGTTCATACACCCTCCTCTCTAACAACTTCATGCGGCGGACATGCACTGCTTAATGTTACCTGAGCAGTAACATTTGAGGTGCTGCGGCTTTGTAAGATGTTTTCAACTTGGAAAATAAATTGAAGGTTTCACCAGCTCACTCTCATTACAGAGCATAATAAATGGGGATTTAATTAATTTTTTTTTTTCATTATTAATCTCTCAATTACTTGCAATTCATTCTCAAATCTGCATAGTGTCAGCTGTGGTTTAACACCCTGTTTGTGTGACCAGCAGTCCATAATCAAAACGTATTCAATTATAAATTCATGTATATACTCAGACTCTCTATTTAAATACATAACCCTGTCATTTTATTTATGTATACTTGTATTCTTGATTGGTTCACCTGTAGTGAATAGAATTTACCTTCTTAGGAAGAGTAATATATTTATGATTTTGATTCTGAAACTAGAATTACATCTATCAAATGCTGTTTAATGTCTGAATAAGTTAAAACTTTTATCACGTTGCTTTTATTTTATTGATTGGATGTGAGAGAGTTTGCCTCAGTAACTAAAAGTGTCACCTACAATCACTCATTTTCTCCAGTCAGACCTGCAAAAGATAAGTTTTGAACTTGTAATAGATTAACAGTTGAACAGTTGGTTAAGAGAATGATGATAACATTTCCAACAACAAAGATGAAAAATCACAAATCCTCAAGACTTGCTCACATGCAGGATTAGTGATGGTTCTCTGCTGATGCGAGAGTTGGAGATCCAAGGGAGGGGTAACTGAACTCTGATGCCACCTCAGAAGAAACAATTTTAGCAGTTGATCTGTACTGTATTCAGCTGAGCTCTTTTCCACGCCAGTCACATCCACGAGTCTGTGTGGGGTGTTTTTCTCTCTGTTCTCATTTGGACTGTTCACCCATCACCATTTATCTCATTTATTCTTCCATTACTTTTCTATATCTTGTAAACGCACGGTCCTATTACACAGTTCTAACCAGCTGCCTTTAGGGCCAGCTTATACTTTAGTATTATCAAGGAGTGGGAAAATGTGTTAAAGGACAAGATGTACAACAGAGAAAATAATGTGAGCAGTAGTAAAAGAAAGGGAGGCTTCAGTAAAGTCAGAATCAAACTCTCTTCCATCAACACGTCGCTGGACATGAAGTAGTGACAGAGTTTCTTATGTCAGCTATTCGGTCAAAATTCTTTCTCTTTTAATCTGTGAGTTCATTCATGTTTGTGCTTAATGTGTGTCTATTCCAGACTGAGCTGCTGGCAACAGTGAGCGAGTTTGAGAGCTATAAGGTGAGAGTCCACAACGTGCTCAAACAGCAGAAGAACAAAACCAGCACTCAGAGTGAAGGAGATGCGGGGAAACTGGAGAGGTGAGAGTGAAACGCAAGCGACAGAAAGCATTAGAGTCAGAAACTTTGAATGCAGTCTGTTAAGACTGAAATCTGCAGTTAGCAGGAATGTATACACGCTGTAAATGTTGACCTTGTTAAACAGTAAGTCAAAGAATAATTGCCAACTTCTGCCTTAAATTTGAAGTTGTTTATGTTTGGTGATCATTATATTATACTGGTGGCATTTATAAACACATCAGTATCCTTCTGTACTGTTAAAATCTGTATGTAAATAGAGCTACTTTTTAGTTGTTTATCATTTGATGTTATTCTCAAACACCTTTAAAGATGCATGGTTCATTTTATTGTGGAAATGATTTGTGAAAATCTCCAAATGTGGACAAATTTTATATCCTATTTGGAGTTTGGGTTATTTATACTGGCATTATTCAGGTGAGATAAAACAAAAAAAATGAAAACTTAAAATTAGTGTAAGAAATCAAAGTAACTCGTAAACAATTTTTAACTATCGCTGAGTGCAACACCAAAAACAAGTAAGATCTTTGTGAAGAAATATAGAACATGGCACTAAAGTTATAGTTTTGATTTAAAGTAGTTAAATCACAGAAACATGATACAGTCATCATTAATTTTTTGTACTGTCTATTATAGTGAAATTTAAAAAATACCACTTAGGGTAAATTGAATGAGTGGTGTTTCTTTCAGGGAACAGTTGTCCTCTCAGGTGGAGCAGCTCAGGACTAGACTGTCGGAGAGCCAGCAGACCCTCC
Source organism: Zenarchopterus dispar (assembly GCA_028564865.1). Classification (NCBI taxonomy): domain Eukaryota; kingdom Metazoa; phylum Chordata; class Actinopteri; order Beloniformes; family Zenarchopteridae; genus Zenarchopterus; species Zenarchopterus dispar. Next base: position 6,854,740 of record JAOWBL010000014.1, on the reverse strand, counting down.
AGAGCAGCGTGGTAGAGCTGGAGCAGCTTCAGGCTGAGCACGACACCCTCCTGGAGAGGCACAACAAAATCCTCCAGGAAACCGTCAGCAAGGAGGCTGAGCTGCGTGAGAGGTTGTGTTGCTTGTTTTGTTTTTTTTAATCCCGTCTTCTCTAGAATTTGTTGTGCTGCCATGTTATTGGTATACTGTATGAATTTCACACTATTGCACGGGATTCCAGCTTGGGCTCTTCCAGATGAGATTTTTGCAATTATAAAATGCTGGGACTACCTTATTAGACCTGCCAAATACTTTTTGCTTCTCTATTTTTCCTGTCATGAGCCCTGTACCGACACCTGTCGGATGAACGGTGTCTAACCCCTTGTCCTTTGTCTGCACCTCCAGGCTTTTGTCACTGCAGTCAGAAAACGTGGCCCTGCGGTCAGAGCTGTCCCAGGCCCAGACTGACCTGTCTTCCCAGATCGATAACCAGCGGCAGACCTACAGGGAGCAGCTGAGGAAGCTGCAGGACGACCACCAGGCCACTGTGGAGACCCTGCAGGGACAGCTGACGCGTGTGGAGGAGCAGCTCTTCAACCTGCAGAGCCAGAACAGTAAGCATAAATGGGAAACTGCAACCAGCAATAGTTAGAAGCAGAACAGGCTAGGCGAAAGCTGCATTTCTTATTTTTTTAAGCAGCTAGAGTGGTTCTAAAAGTGATCTCTGCTCCTACAGAAGTTCTCAAGGGGAGAAATATAAAGAGAGAGTTCAAAGCATCAAGTGTTTTACAGCATTGAAGCTTTCTGTCTTGTTTGCTCTTCCCTTCCATGAGAGGTATGATGGGAGACAGAGAAGGGAGCAAGGGAGGGGGCATCAGTGTGTTTATTAGTGGAGCAGCACTGAGAGCTCATTCATCACCTCCCACACAGCTGCCCTCTGGAGTCAAACAGCAAACACACTCAGTAATGACTAGGAAAGGCGAGTGTGTGCCTATGTCTGTGTGTGTGTGTTTATCCTCTGTCACTTCAGCATGGCCAGGTGTTGGCAAGACACCTCAGCATCGTTCCCGCCTCACAGTGTGGCAAACGGCTCACTGTGGCATCTGGAGACACTCATCATTAGGATCTCACACACATGCGGGCCAGAATCAGGCCGATGTGTGCTGCCAGAACAGGCCTTTTATAAAAGTAATATCTGAACCAGTTTATCGCTGAGACTTAACAGGAGTTAAAATGCAGATGGATTCAGCGTCAGTCTCTTTTGCCAGCAGTATTTGGCAGGTGGGTCATAAAACCACTGGGTCCGGACAGTTTTACTTTTTCAGTAAATCAGATATAATAAACAGTGAAATTTATCTACAGCCATGTGGGAAAAAAAATACACCCTCTTCAAATATTGCGGTTTTATTTGTCAAGACATAATGATCTAGTCCTTACCACGTTTTAAAATGTAATGAACAACAACATATTACATAATGCCATTATTTACTGACTGAGAAAAGTGCAGACGAAGTGGGGTAAAACTAAGTACACCCCATGATTCAGTAGCTTGTGCATCTCGCCTTTAGCAGAAATAACTTTTCTATGTGACATTATCAGTGTCAATTTTTAGCCCACTCTTCTTTCCAATGCTGCTATTCCACATGACTGAATAACTTCTATGTTTTATGCCTGAATGATTCCTTTATCTGATGATTTAAACCGTTCATAAACTGCAAATATTAGTTCCAGCTTAAGTCCTTAACAATTGAAACTAGTGAAAGTAGTAGTTTTATAGCTGTTACCTGGCCTTTGCTGAGACTATTCCCAGTACTTATCTGCCTTTTTTTATTTGCTATTGAGTATTTTTTTCTTGTAAGTTGAGTTCTTATTCTCAGTGACTTATTTAACGGCGACACTTGACAAGATCAGGCTGAATAAATACACACACATCTGCACATCGTCTATCGGCCTGCTGTGTTTATTGTGTTAGGAGCAGGAGGAGGAAAGGGGATGCTGAACTTTAAATTGGCCAAATATGTAGTTAAGTGTTTTGAGTATCACTGTCCCAACGAGGCCCTCTTCTGGTCGAGATCTCTGTAACCAATATCGATATCCAAGTAGTGGGAGTTGCTCCTCTGACTGAGCTCATGAGGTTTCCAGACTGATCATGAGGGGATCGCTCAAGTCTGGCTTCTCGGCTCAATCCTAGGATCCTGAATAACAATCTTCTCTCTGCTCTGTTTTTAATCAAATGTTTTGTGTGTCCTTCTCACTCTTCTTGTACCATTTTGTAACCGTTTATGTCAGCATAACAGTATAAGATCTAAAGTTGTTTAGTGCCCCCTCATGTCATGATAGAGTAGGATACTATCTTCACAACTAGTTTGAATTCATGATTTTGTGCATATAATTAAAAGTTGATGAAGTATGACAAAGAAAAAAACAATAAATTTAAAATTCTCAAATCATTTAACACTGGCCCCTTTTAAACTTAGAAACAGGCTAGTTTTTAAAGACAGCAGTTCACATAAAACCTCCCCCCTTGGTTCACCATTTATAATTAATTAATTTCCCTTCTGTGGATTGAATTAAGCAAAACCACTTTCGTGTTTGTAAGCCATCAGAAATCTTTTCAAATTCTGGTATCCACCCATGGTTTCATTAAATGATTTTTAGTTTTGAATTGTTACAATTTTATTTTTTCCCACACTTTTGAAGCTTGTTTTTTGTGTGCGTTCCCCTCTGCTGCTCTCAGGTTCAGTCTCGGTCCAGGCCAGCCGTAAGCCCCCAGCATCAGACCCGCAGCGCAGAAACGGTGATCAGAACCAAGCAGGGCTGGGACTGCTGGCCTTCAGTGAACTCCAGTCTATGGCTCGGGAGGAAGGCGAGGGCATGGAGACCACCGAAACAGAGAGATCTTCTCCAGCTCACACACCCCTGCCCTCGCTGGAGCAGCTACTCACATCTCCAGATCCCAAACAAGGTTTGTTGAAAAACAGATGCATTTATTAGATCAGTTTGGCTTATAAAAGCACCATACATTGACATTTTCATCAAGATGTACAGCACAGGCATCATCATTTGAAGGGGAACAATGTTTTTTTTCCCTGTTTTTAATTATTTCGGTCAAAGAATGTTGTGCTAGAAGACGGGTTTATTTTTATAGGTGTACCATCACTTGACAGAGGCTCACTTAGGCATTTTAACAATTATCAGCAATGCATTAATAATGAAATGTAGTGATTGTGCAAAGCTGACGTTTTAATATGCATGTTGATTATGTTATTTTATTTATTTATTTTTTGTATCTTTGTAGAGCCATTTGTGTGGACGGTGGAGCCAACTAAAGAAGAGTTAAGTGAAAAGCTGAGTACAGCCACCCGCAGCATGGAGCACATGAACGGCCTCCTGCATGAAACTGAGGCCACCAATGCTGTCCTCATGGAGCAGATCACGGTAGGTGTAAGGGGTTTAAAAATGAATTAAAATATCACATTACTTGTCACTGCATTTTAAAACAATATGTGCCATTTGAGTTGCAGCAAATTCATTAAGTTGTCTATAATGCATCTCAAGTGTGAACAGTATAACCATGTCTGATTCTGTTAAACTACGAGTCCACATTTGATTTCAAATATTTATTTGCTTGAACAGAAATGATTAAAAACACACTCAAGTGTTAGTTTGGCAGTCATCTTCCATGTTAAACTGGTCTGTATGCACCAACAGTGATATCGAACAGCTTGGTGTTGTTAAGGGTTCCTTCATTGTCCAGAAGAAAGTAGAATTTGTATCCTTTGACTCTGAGGGGGATATATGAAGGGGACTCCTGTCTGTGGGCGTGACAGGCTACCTGGGACAGTGGGACTTTAATGGTCGTGCCTCGACCCGGTCCCAGTGGGGACTGTGTGCAGACTGTCACCATCCTCCCGCCTTTGTGGAGAATCACTTTACTGACCGAGCGCCGGCAGAACAGAGTTCCGGCGCCCACGATCCCCGCTCCTATCGCCACGCAGCCCATCGTGAAGCCGTACCTCCAGGCGTTTGAGCCCAGGTTCATCTCGAAACTCCACATCCCGGCCAGGCCCGTGGTGGTGGGCGCCGCGGCTTTCCCTTTCTCCTTGCCTTTAGCTCCTCCGGTGTCTCTGAGGCCGGTGAAGGCGAAGTGAGCCAGGTACGTCCAGAAGATGAACTGTCCGCCACAGAAGACCGAGAGAAACCGGAAGAACCTGGTTCTGTCGTGCTCAAACAAAGTCACATCTCTGGGGGGCTGAGTGGAGAACCCGCGACCTGAGTGGACTAATGTCCCCTTGTACAGTCCAGAAGCACCAAACCGGCTACTCAGAGACGCATCTGCAGACCTCCTCGCACCTCCATGGATCCGGACTTTCTGAAAAACGCTTACGAGCCGAAGCTGCCTGGAGTAATAATCCAGAGCTGCGCGTAGCACATACTCTAATCCCATAACTCAGCGTAAAAAGACTTCCGCTGCTTTCGCACAAAAAACAAGCAGTTTAGGGTGTTTTCAAATGTTTCTGCTTCGAGTTTTATTTCTTATTTACCACTACTCTAGTCCCCTCCGTCCTCGAGGGCGCTGCCATACTTGCTGTGTGACGTAAGGTGTTACGCCGTGTACGGAGATCTCGCGAGATAAATGAAGAAAACGTTTGCGCATGTTCACACGTTCCCTTCTGCAGAATGTAATGAACACTAAACTAAAACTAAGTTTTAAACCCTGTAGTTTTTACAGCTGTATTACTATGATGATTTCATGAAAAACAAGCTAAACGAATATCTTTGTGTGTATTTCTGTACAAGTTAAAGCGATGTATGCATCTTTAAAGATGATCATCGACGTGTAAGTTGACAAAATTAATTGGTATGCAGAGAATAATTAGTGAACAAATAAATAAATTCGTTTAATAGTGAAGAAGTTGCATATAATTCATAGGTAGGCATTGATAAAAAATAAATTTAAAGAAGTCTATAACAACTGCGTGAACTTCAGTTCTTGTAGTTCACATGAACCAATATGAAGTGGATCATGATAAACAACATTTGTATGATGTGTATGTGTTTCACACTTGCAGTCCACATACTGCCTTTAAAAATTCTCCGTTTAGGGTATTTTCACTTTTTTTCTACTTTTTGCATTTGATGAATAATTTTCGCATGTTCTCTCTGACATTGTTGATAAAGCTGCTGACCAAAAGATATTCTATGTTAATGATGTTTTCTTTTATGTACTTGTGTTTATATATTTCCTATTTTTTTCCTCCCTTTTTTAACTCAAAACATGTGGTGAAAACTGTATCCAGACTAGTGTTTATGTAGTTATCACTTTGTGAAAGTTGTCTCATTTCTGTTTTCCAGCTGTTGAAGAGTGAAGTACGACGTCTGGAGCGAAACCAGGAGCGGGAGAAGAGTGTGGCCAATCTGGAGTATCTGAAGAACGTCCTGCTTCAATTCATTTTTCTGCGTTCTGGCAGTGAGAGGCAGGCGCTACTGCCCGTGATTCACACCATGCTGCAGCTCAGTCCAGAGGAGAAGAGCAAACTTGCTGCCATTGCACAAGGTATACAGCAGAGAAACAGAGTCTGTGGAGTAAAGCTTGTTATTACATTATTAAGTCATCTGTGGACATCTGTCTACTTAAGTGCTGCAAAACCTGTCTGGCATGCACAGTAACGAAACAGAAATGCACATTCAGAGAAGTGAACAAAGACTTAAACATCCTGTTCTTGGTGCTTCTTCCTGCAGGTGAGGAAGAAGGGACCGGGTCTCGGGGCTCAGGTTGGGCCTCTTACCTCCACAGCTGGTCTGGGATCAGATAGGCATTCTGAAACACTGGGAGCACATGGCAGTGGCATTACTGAGCCTTCTTTCTGTGAAATACTCCAGCAAACAGCATCACTGTACTGTTGCAATAGTCAGAAACTGGGGTATTTATAATATCACTGAAATGCAGTAGATTAGACCATGGAATGTATCAGAGAAAATAAATATATGGTAGCGATGATGAAAACCAAAATATTTGAACTTGCAGTGCAATACATTACATTAAGATCAATTGTGAGAAATTTCTGTCTTACTCAGTCTTATTGACATAGGGGTATATTTAATAAAATAACATTTATTGGATACTTCCTGCAAGTGGAATCCATAAGGCATTATATTGCATCATAAATGAAATAACACATTTCATAGTATTACATTTTAGAAACTAAGGCGGGATAAAATGTACTACTAGGGATTAATGAAGGAACATTAATATCAGATTTATGAAAATGTGACCAAAAAAAGGGTAGTATATGGTGAATTCAGTACAGTAAATCAGTTCTTTTGAAAATCAAAATTCTGTATTCTTTTCAGGCTTTTTTTTAAGGGCATGCTGAAATGTTTTGAATGTTTGAATTTGTTTCTCTACCTTAAAGAAAGCTTTTCTTTCCATCATTCCTTTGAGCATTTACATAAAAGTTCGATTTTTTTTTTTTTTTTTTTTGAAAGAAAGAAAGAAACTCTTTTTAAACCAACTTTTGTCTGGAAGGTTAAACTGAACTTAAAAGGGCTTTATTACAACTTTCTTTGGAAAACTGGGTTTAGCGTTCACTATGTGATTTACATTTGTAGTTAATACATTATGGTTAAAACAATAAATCAATAATAAGGTTAATTTCTGTTTGTCAGTTTTATCAGAATCTTACTGTGGTTTTCTAAAGTGTAACCTTGAAGGTTTAGTTGGTTAACACAAACAATGTTTGTTTACAGTTTTTTTTCTGACTAATTTTGGTGTTTTTCACTGTTTCCTCACATTCCTTTGCATTTCATTCACTTTAGATCCATTGTACTTTGTAATGATATTTGTTTTGTGACATTTATTGTTACTGTAACATCGTATTATTCTCACGGATGAAGAATGGTGCCCATGACAGCAAGCACATCTGCGCTGCTGAGGTGCCTTCGAGCAAGACTTCCTGTCCTCATGGAGGATGTTTTCACACGTTATCTTCCCATGGACTTTGACTTTTCTGTTAAGCTGGAAAAGTGAGAATAAAACCACACATTGAATGAATTTTTCTCATCAGAGAAGATGAGAGATTAGTTTCCATTTCCTCATTCCAGTGGCAGCTTTCTGGGATTCATCCGTCACAACTGAATGTATTTTTATCTAAGCTTTTCTATCCATCATGGTGGCTATCTGCATAAATGAGATTATCATAACTGTCATATTTAAAAACATGCCTACATGTAAAACATTGTGAGTTATATCCAACTGTAAGCAAAAATCCAATGAACAAGACTGGGAGTGAATACAAACACTTTGCATTAAACTGTGTTTATTTATAAATTATAACATTTTTATCTACAGGTTATAACCATCACATTTAACCAGGATTTTTCCTCCAGTAAATTGCTATTATATGTGTAATAATTTGAATAAGCAGTTTAAATTTGCAGGTTTTGCAATTAATAAACCCTACAAAGTGAAGGGTGAACAGCTAAATTCAATGAAGCAATGAAGTGTGTAGTAGGTTATAAACTTTTTTTTTTTTTTGAATGCTTGATGTTGGCATGAAAGCCCTCATCCTTCTTAACGGAGGGGAAAGGGTCTAGGGGCTTTCCTTTTAAGGAAATAAATGTGGTTCTGGAATGATGACGTCGCCAAGGGAGGAAACAACAAAATAATAGGAGCTGTGTGCTGTTGGACATGAGCGTGAACATTATTCCTGCCTGAGGAGAAGCTGCAGCATCAGTAGCTCCGTAATACTACTGTATGTAAAATGTTAAACTCGTTTTATATTATATTTTGCTACATCTTGAAGAGGAGACGCGGACGTTTCTAAATCGTCTGTTTCAAATGTGTCTGCAGTAAAACTCTGACGGTGTAAAGAAAATTACGCATCCAAAAGTGACTGTCCAGTTTCACCACGAAGCCCAGCCGCCATAATGGGAGTTTTGTAGAGTTTTTCATTGTTTTTATACAGAAAAAAAGGCAAGAGCTTTGATTTATCCCGAGTTGAGTAGCAGTCATATTAAAACTACAGAGGATACAGCACTGGCGGCCATAGTTAGTCTAACAAAAAACGTATAAAAACGAGATGACAGAAAAGCAGCACCTAAAATTACAATTTAGGGTGAATTTTTCTGTTTCCTGACAGTAAAAACTCAAAATTAATTCAGGAGAATCTAGCAGCCTTAATGGGAAAAAAACACAGAAAAGTGAATCCCTCACTTTTCAAAATAAAGGCACATTTGTTTTAGAGTATTGTTCAGTAGCAGCCTGTCTATAAATGTATATACAAGTATTTAAAAACGTTCTCTTAATATGCATCAAATGTGTGTTGTATAAAAAGCAGGGACGTTTTTAGATTTTATATCCAGATGAAAAGGACCTCCATAGCCATTAGAGGGCCTCCAAGCTTCTAGCTCAATTCACAGTGACTTGTGAGAAATAAAATCACAGTAGCGGTCTTCACATGCAGACGCCTAAAGAAGCACATTTCACTATGAAGAGCTAAAAATGTACTGAGATGTTCACCATCCATGTTGCTACGTGTGCTTTGGCTAAACAAAGCAGTCATTTCTGATGTTACTACCAAAATGACTTTCGAAAGAGAAGGTCCTGCTGCTGACATATTCAAGGAGCTCTGCATCTTCTCCACCTTAGCTAGTTGAAGGAAGTGAAATGTCCTTTCACTCATTCTTTTTGTTTCCAGGTGTCATCTTGGTAGCGACATTTAAAATTAGTACATTTAGAGAGATTTAATCAAAACTAGTCTGAAGGAATATCAGTTAGCATCATAGGTTAGCATAAGCTAAGCCAGACAAGCTAAAATAGCTGACAATAGCTGGTGCGTTTCTGCTGGCTTCCAGGCTTTCTCATTTCACTCATCTACACCATGGCACCCAGAAGAAAACTGAGATCGTGTCCGAAAACACTCCCTAATCACTATATAGTGCACTACATACTATTTACACCATTTTGTCGTGGTGAACAAACATGTGGTGAGAATTATTAATCGCTATAGGTCAACCAATATATGCATCTTGAAAAGTACTGTGCAATTAATGGTCACAAGTCAAGAAATCTTTATCGTCATTCATTGTGTTCAAGCAAGAAGAAAAAAAAGACTGTACTCAGATGGAAGTCAGTGATAAAAGATCTTTTTATGTAAATGTGTTTCACTTTTAATTTTGATTGTACTCTGAAGTGGGTTTTATAATATCAAAATGCTCAATGCTTAATATAAAATACCACTGTCATCCAATAAAATGTGTATCTAACAGGTATATGGCGACATGATGACATACTGAACTTTACTGATTATTTGTTAACTAAAGTGTGTAATTATGACGTTTCCCCACAGGTTGTGTGGCGTGACAGCAGTCTGATGTGTAGAGATATTTATTCATTCTTAATTAACGGAAATGCATCCGGTCCAGTTTTTTTTTCCCCTCCCTGTCATTTATCTTCCAGGTTTACTGCATCTTGATGGTACAGGAGCAACACCTTTCAGTCATAGGACTTGTAGTCTCATCATCCTTCATCAAAATCATGAAAAAAGTAACATATAACACAGACAACGTAAGTGTGATTTTTTTTTCTTCTTAGAAGTCCTTAAAATATGTTGTTCCAGTAATAACACCTGTGCTGGTGGTGATCACTTATGTTTTATCCGTGCAGCAGTGATGACGCAATGAACAGCGCTGGGGTTGTCCAGTTCTTCTTATACAGTCTGTTTTGAACTTTGCCTTCTCGTCAAGCATCGTGGTAGAAGTACTGGTGGAAACTCTTAAGCCCGCTGTTTCTTTCAAAGCTGAGGACTTTTATTGTGAAGGTCTCAGACGGAAACGCGATGTCCAGTGTAGTGGCGAGAACGGACAGAGGCGAGGCCGTCCGTCTGCGCCATTCTGCGCTGAGAGGAAACCCTTCAGAGTTTACAACATCTGGACATCTGCAGCGGGGCTCTGAAACCACACGTCTCATCTGAAGGAGCGAGAAATGATGCTCGGCATTTCTGAAATGACAAATGGGTAAGTGATTAGTGTTGTACTGGTTCTCTTCAAGAAACATTTGTCTAAAAACTTGAGAAATAAACACTTTGTCTTCTGAGGGGGAAAAACCCGGTATACTCTTGTTGATGATGATCTGGAAAACTTCAGTGAAATCATGACAAACTCTCATTATTTTTTTTTAATGTATCTGAATTGGTTTATGCTAAATCATACTCCATATTAACGATTGTAAATTATGTTTATTATGGAAGGTTAAAATGTATTTCTAATTTCTCCTTTGCTGCTGTCTGAACTTGGTGCTTGCGCCCCCTACCGTCGGACTGGCTGAAGCGTCACAGCTACTGTAAACACATTAGAAAGAAAAAAAAATGAAATAGTTGGGATTTTTCTAAGATGTGCAAAGGTGAAACAATTTACATTGGCAATAAAATATGTTCAGGATGGAGTTAGTGATCATAAACTTCTTTAAGTTGAGATTTTACAGTTTAAAATGATTGATTTCTCATTTAATTTTGTAGCTGTTTGGGGTTGTAATGCACTTGTGGTCGGCTGGTTTAAGAATAATATCTCTTTTTTATTTTTACCACTTATTGCATAAATCTTTAAAAACACTCTTAAGTATTAACCTGTTTCCATTACCACGCTTGACATCACTGATGATGGCATTGGTTGTGACCTCATAAATGACATGACTAGTGTGAAAGTGGCACATGTTCTAATATATATCAAATGTCATATGAAAACAACAACTTAAGATAAATCTTGCAGTCATATGATACAGGGCACACTGTTGCACTCACAGTTATCACTTTACAGTTTCAACATTGGTATTAGTTAAGCCTTTTGGCTGAACAAGACAAAGGAATTACAGTTTTGAAAAGTTCAAACCTTTCTAAGATATGTAAAATACACAAAAGGCATGAGGACAGGTTTTTTTATGGTTCTTGAACTTGACATTGCAGAAATTCAGCTCTTTCCAAAAGCAGTTTTTATTATAAATATTTATCTCCACAGAGAGAGATATTGTATGTGCATTCACCTATGGATGCACATTAAACTGTACTTGCAAAATCTGTGTCTAACAGTGAGAAAATATATATTTTTTAAAATGAGTGAGGATGTTCCTCTTTTCACCAGATCTACCCCCTCCCTGCCCAGGAATGTCCTCAGTAAGTCACTGGACAGTAGTTACTGCTTTCCAAACCACTTCCTGACTGTCAGTTCCCCAGGGACTGCGACTCAGAGGAGTAATTTTTTCCACCACTGTGAATGCTAATGTGTGCTCTGAGGAGTTAATCATGGGCTGTGGTGGATCTGGCTTTCATAAAGCACACTGGACAGACAGCACAAGCTTTAAGAGCACAAGGGTTTTGTAAGACGGAGGGTTGTTGCATTCATAGAGCATTACATTTTTATCTGATCCCACACTGTGTTGATACAACGAGAGCTTAGCCAAATGTCTGCCTCCAGTGCAGACTTGTCCTTGTTTGGAAGTGTGAGGTGTAGGATTTAAATGTCTGTGTAATGACTGAATGTTTATGGTGTGAAGAAGTGCAGTAGCAGCCCGTAGGAATGAACCATAGGGTGCAAGAAATTGTTTGTTTGGACATCCACTTCTTCAACAATCCCGTGTCCTCTGATTTACAAAACTATGCTTTCCATTCATTTTTTGCAGGAATATAATGCTGCTAGTTTTACAGGCATTTCAGAGGGTGTTTTAAGGGTCCAACCTCATGATAAATTAACAATGCTGTTACCTTTAGTTGCCAAGGACTGTAGAGTAGCTGCCTCATTTCCATTTGTCAGTTCATATAGTTTACGAATCATGCCCCCTGGTGTTCAACACAAGGAATTACAGTTCTCTAGCAGGCTGGATGCTAATATTAACTTCATTGCCATGGGAGCAAAAAAAAAACTCTTATAACAGTCTACAATTGTAGACTTGGTTGGAAAAAAAAAACGTTAAAGACAGCCCGACCAAAAGTTTTTTTTCTTCAAGTTTTTCACAATTTGGCGGGAGCTTTAGCCAATGAAATTGCGGCTATGCAGTTAACGTCCGCTGATTTGTACGTAGGACCAGGATGGTTTTAAAGTACACCGCTTATTTCTGCAGCAAGCAGGAAGAAATGTGTTTATGTATAATGAAGGTAAGAAAAAAAATCCATCGTCAAATGTGGGCCTAAATGTGTGTTCCTGTTCATTGACTTTGAAGGGGGTTACGTTAAGCGTTGCTGAATTTGAATTGTCGGCCCGTTATGTCGTGTTGGAAATGTTGCCCGAAGATGAGAAATGTTAAACTTTTCAAGCGCCAACACAGACATCAGCCAATCAAATAGCAGCTACCGATATTGCCAGCAAATGACTTTGAAACTATCAGAGCAAAAATAAGTTCATGGACGTTTATGGAAGCAGTGGCCGGACAGACATGTTACTTTTTGGACAATTCACAGAATTCCGACTTTATTTGGAGACTGCGAACGCACCACAGCGTCCACCTCCACATTGGTTATCACCCGCCACCATCGCACAAGATATTTCATGTTTATTCTTGTAACTCACTGTTAGTAACAAGGTGGAAGAAAAAAATACATTAATGTTATTTCTGCTTGAGATGTCAACAGTTGATTTTAATAATAATTTGGGACAAATGCTGTTTCAGTGAAAATTGTCAGTGCTTTATAAATAAGTGTATCAGAAAATCTTTGAAATGTATTCATCTTTCTTAATCTACAGTGGTTAATAGCATTAAAAATTTAAGGATCCTGAAGAAAATTTAAGTGTATGAAGGGCTAGCGCATGGACTCTTGGCTTGATCATCTGCTATTCATCAATAGTTGATATAACCACATGGGCAGGGGATTGCTTTGGCAGTCCTTTGTCAAGCACTATAATACAGAGTACTCGACAAAGGTGTAAAACAGAAACCTTATTATAACCTCGTCCAGAGGCTGCATCAGTGTCCCTGGACTTAGAGACATCTGGGATGGACAATCAGACAGTGGAAATGGGTTTTGTGGTCAGACAAATCAGCTGTCCTTTTTCTTGACAGAAATTGGTGCCCTGTGTTTCCAGACCATAAGGTCTAAAGATAAAAGAGCACCATCCAGTTTGTTAACAGCATCAGCACTGTGATGGGATTGTATGTGTGGCCTTGGCAGAGATAATTTACATTTATATGATGGTGGTATTAATGCTGAAAAGTTTATCAGTCTGGTTGCCCAGCTGAGATTGTGACAACAACAATAATGTACTGTTGCATGTACCTCAAGACGTGTGTGTAGGACTATCAGAACATCCTTGAAACGTTGTGAAAAGAAATGGCAGCACTTTAAAACCCGTAAAAGCTTTACTGTTGCAAATGAAGGTGATGTGGAAAAGTATGATGGATGGATGGATGGATGGATGGATGGATACTGTAGCCACCCCCCACTCTGCTGCCTAACCTGCGTCTTTATGTCATTTTATTGCTTTTGTTACAATCACAGATTCTGTAAATCACGAAGGGGACAAAACTGCTGCAGTGATCTTTTTCCAATTATCTGAGAGCAAATGCATTTCTTCACATTAAACACCAGGGGGCGTAGTTTGCATATCATATAGAATTAAACACCAAACAAACATGTATGACGAACAAGGTCCAAATCTTTAGAAAGGTGAAAAATTAATGTTAAATCCTTATCAGATTTGTTCAGATTCGCTATGACTTATTATTTCAGAAGTATTTTTCAGAATTATTGTTTGTGTTGTTCATAAAAACACCCCTCACTTAGTGATGACCAAAACACTGTTCAAAAAAATATCTTATTTAATAAAGCATTTGGCTCTAATTATAGTACCTTTATCCAAAATCCAGTAATACTTCTGGTGCTTTCGTTTCTGCTCTGTTGTTCATCCATCTTATCTGTTTTCTACGCCTGCTTCGCCCTGTTCACAGTTGCAGAGAGGCCAAATCCTATCCCAGCTGTCTCTATTGTAAATTGTTTCTCTGAGATACAGTTACCCCTCAGGTCAGTCACATTCATCATCGGCATCATCGTCATTCCCCACTGAACTCCATTTCAGGGTTTCAGCGGAAAGCGGAAAAACTCATTTGAGTTCCTTTTATTTGAAAACGTGTGCTTTCAATCTTCTAATGCATTAGGATGGGGAAGGGATGTGAATCGATCGTTTACTTTTGAGCTTTTTCTGATGAGTCAGCACTTTCTTCACCACCAGTGTATGCTTCGGCAGTTGTAGCACTGCACAAACTCCATCACAGTTCATTCTCATGGTCCCTTTTGCCATTGCTTGTGAAGAAGATGCATAAACTCTTTCAAGTCCCTTTCTCTTCATTTGCAACCTTTTTTTTTAAGGGATGCTCTCATATTTAGATTTACTGATCTACTTACTACAGTTTGGGAAAAATAAGGCACTTAATTTAAAGCTCAGCTTTTATGCAGCCATTTTCACACATGCAGCTGTGAAAATTTCCAATTATGTTCTAGAGCAGTGGCATGAGAGATCAAAAATGTCCCGAGTGGACTTCACCAGAGATTTTTTTATCAAGCTTCCCAGAGTGTGCATCCTGGTGAGAGTTGGTGTGTCGTATGCTTTTCTGTTAAATGGAAAATCTCTATTGTTGATATTTTCTAATGTGATTTTGGTATATCAATACATACACACCCAAAACAATCACAAAGAGCCTCATCTTTCGGCTCTTTTGGTCTTATTTAGGGTCCTTCTACATAAGCTTCACACCCACCACACCTCTAGTTTAGTTTTTAAGTGTTGTCTGATTTTGTCTGCAGGTATCAGTTTCTTTTAATTTGGCATTTCGGTTTCGTCAATGGTTTACATCTTTTTTTTGTTTACATTCTGGGGAGCATTTTTGATTTTGAAGAGATTTTCCTCAGATGAGTCACTAAACCTGAGTTTCTTTGGAGTTGTCCGTTCAATGTAAAAGTGAGCCTTCTTTGATACTTCTCTAATGAGATAAATAATTGTCAGACTGATGCAGAAGGAAGTACGCAGCAACAGGATGTGCAACGGACCTCTGGTACTTACAGAGGTTTGTGTGTACGTGTATGTGTGTGTTTTTCCAGATATGCGACTAAAACAATGTGTCTATTTAATTGTGGGAATATTTGGTTCAAACATGAAGATACATATGCATCTTCTTTCGTTGATGACAGCATTGTGTAACACATTTAAGACATGCCCCTGTCTACGACAGATCATTTACACACAAACACACACAATGCAACAACAGACAGGATGGTTTGGAAGTTTGACCTTTCACCCTCTCAGTATAAACTTTAAAGAAAGATTCGCAGGTGTGTGAGAATCACTTTATTGTCCATTTGCTGTGATCATTGATGGCTCTCCGCACCACCTCACACCTGTGTCTTTCCTCCACCTAACTCCTTCTATTCCTCACACCCTGGCTTCAGCTCCACCGTCCTACACTACACTACGAACATACACACACACACGCGCACACACACATTCATGTGCTGTCTTTTGTTGCATTTATCTGTCTTTAACACATACATTATTGGCACATAGACACAAGTGGACCCAACATCCTCTGCCGTACACATCTCATAGTTGCGTCACCACAAACAGGAAGTCATGTGACCATGAAGACTCAGATAACGACAGTGGGAAGGGTTATAGTGACACCAAAGGATGCTTTAGAAACATAAAACTTCCACATCACAGTTGGACACAAGATTGGTAAGATGTGTTTATTTAATGTTTACAGTTTTCTTGTAGTTGTAGGAATTGCAGCGAGGCTTTATCATTTAATGCTTGTATAAGTTGTATTAACACTTTGTCGAAGTTTGAGAGGTGAAAGTGACAAACATTATATGTTAAATGTAGAGGTGATTAAAAATGAAACATTGGTGTGACAGTGGCATGTCAGAAACATCCTGTGAGAACCGAGTTTAATAGCTAAAATTAATAACTAAAGCGTTACTCCAGCAGGTGATCAAACTAAAATTTCCAGTTGACTGTTTTCTAAAACCAGTAAAAGGCATGAAAAGTATAAAAAAAGAGAGAAAAATATGTCGGGGACTCTCGATTTCAGTCGTTTTCACAAAGAAGTCCCGCCGCCGCATTGGCGCAGAAAACTCTATCCTTGTTCAAGCGCTGCTGTTCTCCCTTGGAAATTCACAGACCAAACACAGAGCTCGCTTTCCCACTGTTTCACCTCTGTTACGACTTCCCAAGGAGGAACAGAGGTGTGTCGAACACATCCCAGCGTTACATGTCTGTTTGTGCTTGTCCATCGTGTCCCTCACCAGCGCCGGTGTACAAGTTTTACTAAGTGAGAAATCTTCGAACTGCAGCTCAGGATTTTACACTGTTAAATATTGTTTGTTGTTATTACACTGTATGGTGCTATGTATGCATGTGATATGTTGTATTAATTGGTTCTTGATTGTAACGTTAGAAGCTTTTGGAAAATAGAAATAATGCAGCTGATTGTCAGTAATACAGTACTTAAGTAGATGAAAACAATAGATGGTAAATTAACCTGTCTGAGACCAAAATAACAAAAAACAAATGAAAAAAAAACTGTGTTGGTGGTTTCAGATGTATGAAAAACAGCAGTTACACAGTCAACAGAATATTATTTTATAGTAGTTATTTATACTTTACTCATTACATAATAGGGTTTTTTTCCTGTTGAGATTAAGCATTTTATATCTGTAGTACCAGCGCTGCCCACACGGTGGTGGTGTAGTCGTGCTGTAGAGCATGTGTGGCTTGTGGGAAATGTCTTCCCTGTCTCAGTCAAATGGGAGTGTGTCTGCGGAGATGAGGAGTCGCCGCTTCTGCAATTATAACAAGACACCTCTCTCAGCACTTTCATCATCTCAAAACATAGCATTTAAATTGCACAATTGTCACACCTCTTTTCAGTTTGAAGTGCTGTGCAGATGACATGCTCCAATATCACCTTTAAAATAAACATAAAATGTATCATATACCACTTTTCCTTCTGGAAACAAAGAAGATAAATAAATGAACTCAGTTACTCAGAGTAGAAGCTAGATTGAGCAGGCGTGTTATGCCATATTCAGACGTGTGAATCGGCACTGCTGTGACCTCAGGATGTGAGACAGATGTTGGAGTTCAGCTCGTACATATGAGTCTGTGTCTGCTGTTGTAAAATTCAGGTGGAATCCTGAACAGGTCAAGGCAAGCAGCTGACAGCGAGTTGTTTTTTTCGGGGTGTGAAGTTGTCCTTACAGATGAATGTGAATACATGGTGCCAGACGTTATTCTTCCCACTGCCGTTTGTCACCACCGTGGCAGTTTTCACCCCTCCGTAATGACGGGTTTATTTGATGTAGATAACGTCAGCACAGTTAATCGCTACAAACCAGATTAAGACAAGTGAACTCATGTGGCAATTTCAAACCTGCAGAGCCAGTTCTGGCTTTGTAGTGGTGATATTTGAAAATTGAAACTCTTTAGTTGCTTGTTTGTTTCATGTCATGTGAGCGACCTAAACGATGTCACAGCTTGATGTTTTCAGTCATTGGTGACCAAGAAGTGGCTTTTTAGCTGGATCTGGAAATTTGCATGTGTTTTTGTTTTCTGTGATTTCAAAGAGGAGCTCTTGTTCCCACATAATGCCATGCTGAATTATTCATAGAGTGACATTTTACTTTTCAATAGTTTGTTGTTTCTACTGATTAAGAAAAAAAACAGTTGACAAAAGAGGAGATGAAGTGAGATTGGTGCTTGAACATGGCAACTAATTCCCTGATTTCTACTGATTAAACTTGTTCTATCCAGACACTCATTTATTGTAATTGCTTTATATTTATTCGATATAGGTTTAAACATCAGTGATCAGTGACTCCCTCTCATCTCTAATCAAGCAGTAAAAACCCACCTTTGCATATTTGTGTGATATATTAAGTGAGAAAAAGGAGCAGAGCTTTTCTTCTTTGCCCTTCCTCTTCTCTGTCGTTTCACAGAGACGACAGGGACAACGGCCTGAGAGGCCATTGATAACGCTCTCCTCCTCTTTGTTTCTCCCTCCTTCTCTCTACCTGCTGGAGGAAGAGAAGGAGGAGGGGCAAGAAGTGGTTTATAGGTGTGAAGACTGGGAGGCCACACCTCTGAATGTGTCTTTCCTCAAGGGTGCAAGCCTTGGAGGTGTGTTTGAGCAAGAGAGAGAGACTAATACAAGACCTAACATTTTCATTAAGTCAAACGTTAATAGCCACGCTTTCCTTTGGGGTATTAGTTCTGCCGGAGTGAGTGCTCTCAGCTGACAAGAAATAGGAAGGAAGGGAGGGAGAGGGAGAGAGGCGCAGGGGGCAATGAACTCGTTGAAGCTGAAAGAGTTGTCAAATTCAGACTTGTATAGACGAAGACAGGAGAGACCAGACAGCTATGGAAACCTGGCGAGAGACAGCCTCAGGTGAGTGGGATTTTGTAAAGCTTTTACATTGATGACATCGGCATGATGAGACTGCATGTAGGAAATGTTGATTCATTTGTATGATGACTGCTTCTTGTGCTAACTTGCGGATAATCTTAATAATTGTCAGACTGCACTTTTGAGTTAAATGGGGTCTTTTGAGGCCATTGTACTCAGTTTTTGTTGTCCATTTCAGTCTATATCAGTGCCACTTCTTCAGAAAATTTGATCATCTGACAAATGACTGGTTTGTCAACCTCTGAGTTTCTTTCGTTTTTCTTTTTAAAGCTAAATATGTTAAAAATGTAATACCTCCTGCTTCTGGGCCTTTTCAGATGCTTTGATTGCTGGTAGCTCCTTATCAGCTTTGTTATCAATAACCTGGAGTTGGTTCACACCAGCTCGCATTACAAATCAGAGAAGTGTCGCTCGTGTTACCAGAGAAACGCATCGCTATCAGAAAATCTCTTGAGATAAGGACTTACCTTTGTGTTGAGCATTGACAAGACAAGAGATAGATGCTTTGAAATGTGGTGGAATATTTGATCAGTAAATACTGCAGGAGATGGCTGAATTACACCCATCCAAGCGAGAAGCATCAGCAGACTTTTGCAATTTTGGTTTCACAATATGATAACATCAATGTTTTTTTTTTTTTTTTGGTCAAGTCCTCTTTCACCACAACTCTCACTTTGTGTCCTTTCTTGTGTGTGTTGTGGGGGTTTGTGAAGTTGTTGGAGGAATGCAGCAATGTGAGGAATGTGGACAGAAAGGGGGAGCTCTTGCTTTAAGGCAGTCGAGCCACAAACCATTTATTGTAGTTCCTTGTTCTCATACAGTGCAAAGCGGTTTGTTCATTGTTCGTTCAAAGTAGTTTGCTGATAGTTTTGTTCTCTGAGATGTGATGACATGCATCAATAGTTATTGTAAGCAAAATATTACCGTTAGTACACAACAATAAAACATAAGGAAACTGTCAGATCTGACTGAGGATCATCACTGTGTTGAATAAACCATAATCATATGGATGTAAAGGTGCAATATTTAGTCAACGTTGTTGACAAAAATCAATGATAAAAGTGGTCGCCAACAAATTTAATTCTCAACTATTGTTGGCAAAAAAAAAAATTGTGTGAGGCATCTCATTTCTTCCTATCCCTGCTGAGAGTTACACATGCTCAGTAGAGTACAATGCCAGGTAAACAATATGGCAGCAGCCAATGCAACACCACGGCAACATAAGATATCAAAACTCAAAAAGATGTATTTTTCTTTTTTGTCTTTTTGTTATTAATTAGCACATCATTGAAACAATCTCATACAAAATTTAAATCATTTCCTTAGTCCCCTCTACTATGATGTTGATTGCACTATGTGAGCTAGTTTCATCATTGTTAATGTGTGACATAGTGCCGCAAAGTCACACACAGTTAACATAAGAGATGAATGGCGCAAAGCAGGTCCAATGTTTTGGTGATTTTTGCCAGGTGGAAGACAGGGAGAGCTAAACAATGCTCCCTGAAAGTAAACAAGTACTCCTCTGATAGAAACTGAAACTGCTTTCTTCTACATTCGAACTTGATTTATGCCTCTTCTTAAGGTTAACATAGGACTTCTACTGTAACCTGCAGAAGTGATATATGGAGATGTGAGCATCTGCATCCTGTGTGGCCTTAATGTATTTATATTTTTGCTGAACTTCTTTGAAGTAAGTTGACAGAAAAATAAGCTGGATGTGACTTGAGTTCTTTGCAATGCTTGTAAATGTCTAAATGTCAGACAAAATAACAAAGAAAACACTGGAGCATGTACTGTGTACGATCATTGAGTTCATGGACCACATTTGAATATACAGACCTCTGAAAACAAGAAATGGGCATGCAAACACATGCAGAATAATGGTTTTGCTTTATGTAGCTAAATGAATTGTTTATCAGTTGATTTAATCATTAATTTCATGTAAACAGCAGTGGGGTTAATCTGCAAGAGAAGGCAAAGGTTGCAGAGCACAGGAAAAAGAAAGCACTAACATGT
This sequence comes from Zenarchopterus dispar, assembly GCA_028564865.1. Lineage (NCBI taxonomy): Eukaryota > Metazoa > Chordata > Actinopteri > Beloniformes > Zenarchopteridae > Zenarchopterus > Zenarchopterus dispar. The sequence goes on along the minus strand of JAOWBL010000014.1, from coordinate 6,834,303 downwards.
TACTATTATCCACTGGGCTGTGTGTTTCCTGCCCTGGATGGTGAAGTAGGACTGGACTGCTGATAACGTGGGTCAAAATGTCTCCCGAGACCAAAAGTACAAAACAATAAAAATGTTACTCAAGAAAATTATATTTGCTCAGTCACTGAATCAGTACATGTCTCAGTTTGATGTATTTCATGCGCAAATACTTCATGCTTTGGAAAAACAAAAAAGATCAAGCAGCCCCCATGTTGATGTTGCCACGGTTACTGTTGACACAGCGAGACTGGGTGTAACAGGTTGTGTTTGACAGTGTCTCTGACCTGGGTGTTTCCGTGCAGCAGCTGAGAGAAATGAGGATTTTTGCTTGAGTCTACAAAATTTAAATTTTAGTATACGCAAATAAATCCCTTAAACCATTATCTCTTAAACATGATCTAAGCATGATGTATGAAGGATTCTTATGGTCCAAGTCATTTTCACCTGATACCCTTTTATGGTAATGAAATTTTATTATTCTCAGTTGATGTTTTTTAAAAAAAAAATTAAAAATATGTGTACAGAATATGTACAGAACAGATGTTGCACTGTGGATTAGTTATCTAACCAGTTTCACCTGTGGGAAGGAAAAATGAAGGTCTTTGCAACAGGATGCCATATTTCCTATCTCATTTCCAAGTTCTGGCATGGGTGACCTGACCTATGACCCGTCCACTGACTTTTAAAGGCCCCATAAGGAAGTCGGAGAATCCTACCCCTCAGAGAGCACACCAGCAGCACTCCAATGACTGCTGACAGTTGTCATAGCCTTTTTAAAACTGAGTTTGACATTTATATCAACAGCCACATTCTCCTTGTACCTTTAGATAACTCTCACAGGTGGAAAAATCCTGCTGATTTGAAAGAATCTCCTAAGGCTGTTTTACGAATGTTCAAGCCAAAACAAAGTTTTTATATACTTGAACGAAATTTTGAAATTCATTCATTATCTTAAATGATTCAGAAATTTGAAACAGAAAGACTTAATGTGGAAAAATGGAATGTATTTTCTTTTTATGTATGGCAGTGTGAAGTTTCAGAAGATGGAAGTCAACACATTAAATGGACCATGTAAAAGGAGTCAGGTTATGACTTTCTTTCAACATCTGACACTATTTTCAGAGGTCTGAATGACATATGCCATGCTTTAGTAAAAATAACAGATATATAGTACAGTTTTCATCATGTTTTACAGCTGTGTTTAAAGCCCTTCAGTGTGACTCCACCCCTTTGATGTTTGGAGTGTGCAACTTTTGAAAATCAGACACTGTTTCCATTTGCAGTTTAGTCAAGCTACGGCAGCTATAGTTTGAGTAGGAGGTTTAACTCGACTCCTTTCTTTGTTCCAATCTATATGCAAGTGAAAGAAATCGATTTACTGACCAAAGGATGTCATACTAGTCACATTTCCATTTCACCTAGATTTGCGCAAAACCAAAATATTGCTTAGAAAAAAAAACTTCCAATGGAAATCTGTGAACTCAAAAAAAAAAAGCTGCTCAGTATCGCAAAAACCTTTTTATGCTTTCAGGAGACGGTTGCAATAATTTGTCAAAGACGAAAGCTGTTTTTGTACATCTTCAAAGTCAAGATCTTCTTTTTCTTTGTTTTGAAGAGAAGTCTCACAGAGATTTACAGAGCTACAGAGAGAAAAATAGGGGAGTTACACTCATAAAAAGAAAAACACCATTTAGTGGAAACACCGACCCCCCACAGTGGTTTAGCTGGTGGCACCAAATTGGAAAAATAGCAATCAGTAAACTTGACAGACTTAACAGTATGCTTTGTATGTCCTGTACACTTTAGTTTTAATTATATTATCTGTATTGATCTGTATCAGCTTCTTCCTGTTTTTCTGGGTTAAAGTCTTGTTGAATGTTTACATGCAGGGATTAGCTTCACTTCAATTGCACCATCTGGGTGTGTTTGCCTAATGATGAGAATTTCAGTTTAGTTCAGTATCAGTCCAGTTGAGATGTTGCAATGCGTTGTAAAGTTCTTATTTCAGCCAGATTAATGCAATAATTTTATCTTTCTACTTCTGTTTAAACAAGTCACAGCTTTGTTATACCTCCCTCAGAAATACAGCCACTGTGGCATCATGTATAGTTGGGTGGAGGAAAGATAATATGACTGGATAAGTCTGCTCTAATCTATAATGTCACAGTTCTCTCTTATGAAGCATGGCTCAATCAATGACACATTTTCAAATTCATTTAGGACACTTAAAACTATTGGGAATTGGCAAATAGTGAAAATGGTTCACTGCTGCCACCAAGTGGTTTGGAGTGGTATTTGGTAAGTCACTGGATCCTGCCGGGTCCATGATTAGAGACGCAACAGCTGTAAGGACTGAGGAGGAGGTTGGCCCTGTTGGAATTCAAGTTTTCAACATTTTAACCTGGAACCCTGCTAATGGAAACTTGATAAAGTCCCATGCAGAAAACAAAACAATCAGACTCGATTACTGTTAAAAAAAATTATTTTGAATCTTAACCAAGTTTTTCTGGGATGTTTCTGCTTTAGGTTTTCTCAGAGTACCAGGTGGCAATAAGTTTTGACAAGGGGGGCCTTTGGCTTTAGCAGAGGCTAACTCAACATTTTTAAATCCTGTTGTTTAAAAGTAATTTTCTATCCCTTTTCTTTTTAAAGAATTCACACAAACAATATAGTTTGTTATGTCAGAGTGTAGTCACTTCTTCTGAAGCTCACAATTTAGCGTGGAACAGACTGTACCGTAATCAAGAGGACTTCCTGTTGATACCCACCCTCTGACCATTGTACCCCAGTCACTCATCACTGCCCCCCCCCCCCCCCCCCCCCCCCCCGCCCCCCCCCCCCCCCCCCACCCCCACCCCCCCCAGCATGTGACTTTAATGCAGACAATGTTCAGTTATAAGACGTCTCTGGAGGCTTTAAAAGGCTCCTGGGGATTTGCTTGGATTATTATGTCAGTTCATGTCAGCATCCAGGCGCTGCCTTGATGGAGAGCAAATATGTCTGGCGGTCAAAGGTCAAAAAAGTGAGGAGTAACAGATGCTTTTTCCAATGTAACAGTGTCAAATGAAAACCCGGCACATTGGGCAGGATCAGATAAAAGATTTCAGTTTAAAATCTGAATAAACTAATTTCATGTCCCTCAGGGTCCCAAAAGAGGAGACAGAGTTGTCTCCTTCTGTGTATACAAACCCTTTCAAACACACACACACGGACATAAAACAGCAGCTGCCAGCACCTAGTTTGGAGTTGAGGCTCCACTGGACGTCTATTTGTAGAATGGAGTCATGTAGAAGACTGTTATACTGAATCTGAGACATGTTTCAGCTGGACGCACACACACAGGTGTAAAACATCGTGTTGTTGACTCTCACATTTGCCCCGGGTTCCTTAATTCTGCAGGATTTATGATAAAGCTGTTCTCCGGTTTGAGCAGCAAACATGTTTGTCTCACTGAAGTGTATTTCCAGATCTGGCCTGGTGCTGTTTTGATGTCTTGGGATGTAGTCATTAATTTGAGAAGCCAGTTGAGTGTAACCACATAAAGCGCTATCATTTTCCCAGTAGAGAAACAGATTTGGTGTTTAAAAGACTTCCTAAGCTTGGACCATTGTAGGATTTTTTCTTTTTTTTTTTGAAAGACTGGCATATTGAGTAATTTCTTATCCAGATAACTTCAGTATTATGTTTCAAACTCATATCTGTTTAATGTCATGTCACGTCATTCATAATATCATAAGGTTCTTCATAGCCAAAAATAAGCAGCGGTTTAAGGTGCATTTGGAAATAGTGAATGTGGAGTGAAAGTGTGCAGAGATTATAACTGAGCCTGCAGCCAGGGTCAAAGCCATGGCGCTTATCACATGACAAACTTTATATTAAATGCCATGTGTTGTTGGTGCATGTCTAATTCTGAAGTTAAAAAAGAAAGAAATACTACAGCTTGTGGATGATGATTAAACAGTAGATTAAAATAAAGGTTTTCAAGCTAGTGCCAACTATACACCTAACACTGAGATGACACTGTGAGTGAGGAGGTAGTGCAGGTCACATGATAGTGTCCTTGGGCAAAACATTCAACCTCACATTACGCTCCATGATTAGTGTGTCTGTGTGTGTGATATATATTTAAAAAAAAAAAAAAAAAAACCTCCTATGTGTAAAGTACTTTCAGCGGACAGCAACGTAGAAATGCAGTGCATTTACTCAACTCAACTTTAACTTTAACTTTATTTACCCCAGAGGGTTGGTTGTGCAACAAGACATCAAAAACAGACGCAGACAATGTTTCTTTAAATTCTTCCTGTAGTGTGTTTATTCAGTGATGTCAAACAAATGATGAAACAAACAGTACTTTTTAAGTTGTTTTGTTGGTGTTGTACTCATCTCTTGTTTCACATTTCCACTTTAAGTCAAACTGAGCTGTAACCTCTATTCAGTCTCTTGGAGAACTGAAGTGATCCAGCTGGTGAATACAAACTGATACACAGATTTATAGCATAAGAAAATACAAGGAAAAGACTCTAAACAGCCATGTGCAAATACAAGTAACCCCTCTTTTAACCTCATTTAAAAAAAGTACCAACACACACACACATTTGATGGTAGTAAGTCTTAGTTTTATGTAAATAAAACCTTAGGTGAACGACAACATATATTTATGTTCCAAAACTGAAGACTGAGAGAAAAAAGTGTAAACAGTGCTGAGTACGTCTTTACTTCTTCCATAGGATTTATGAGGCTTAGGTTACACTCTATAAAGGCAAATTTTGGGTAGTTTGATGGTCTGGATTATTCAGTTGTTTGCTAACGCATTGCCAAGATAGAAAAACAGAAGCAAGGGTTTTAGAGAACCAGTTGTACGTGCACGTCCATCCGGAAAAGCTTATTTCTATTTCCAAACAATTTGGAGTTCAGTATTCTACAACAAGAAAGATTATACGCAAGCGGAGAGCAGTCAAGAAAGATGCCAGTCTTCACAGGAGTAAACGCCGTCGAAAATTTACCTAAAGATCTAAACTACATCTCAGACTAGGGCTAGGATTTTGGAAAATAATCTAATTGCGACCCCCAGCCTCCCACCCCCAATATTGCGATTTAATATATAATATTTCTTCCTATTTCAATAAAAACCTAACGGATGAGTTTATTATTAACACAATATTATTGTTTAGGAGAAACAGCAACAGAGAAAACTTCTTCTTTGGTTCTTGCAGCCCCGGCAGGATCCACTGACTGAATAAACCAACACTCTATAGCACTTGGAGGTGGTAATGCATAACTTTTGCTGTTTTCCAACTCCCAATAAATAAAAGAAGTAAATGACTCCAAAAAAAGAAGAAAAATATCACAGGGAATCTGTAAGACAAGATGGTTTCTGCATTTCTGTGTCCTGCATTTTTGTTTTCTGTGTTTGCATATATTGTGATGATGCTGATGAATGAGAAGAAAATACTTGAACTTGAAGAGGACTTTGAGAGGGCTGAACAATGTCATCTTCTGACTCAGTACAGCGTACTGAGTCAGTTCTGAGTTAGCACCATGCCCCACCCAGCAGCTTTTTGCAGTTTCACTGGAGTACCTCAGCCAAAGCAGGGACTTTCTCTGGCTCTGGAAGATAGGTTTCCATCAGTGTGGATCTTGAGTTAAACCTTGATGCTTGTAGCAGGGATGGTAATTTAGGGTGGAAGTGCACCACTTTTTGCTGAGAGCTGAACTAGTTCCTTCATTTATTTACCTGTGTGTCCAAACTCCATGATGGTGGTGATGAATGAAAAAAGACCATTCAAACTTGAAGGGAGCATTGAAGCATCTGAACAGCATCATCTCCTAGCTACTCCATACCTAATCAGCAGTGAGTCAACACTGCTCCTCCACCCAGAGGTTTTTCAGCACAATGCTGAAGAACAGAACCAAAGGCAAGAACTTATTTTGGTTCTGTAGAAGTTCCTAAAAATTCCTTTTTACAGGGCTGTTCATAGTAATGGAGACCTCCACCAACAGTCAAGGTCTTGTAAAACTGCTCTGGACATATGTTAATGATAACCTTTCTATAGAAGTGCCTGAAAATTTGTGTTGTGGCATCATTCCTAATTATGGGGACACACACCAAAGACAAATCCCCCGAAAAACTACCCTGGAACCCTGAAATTTGAAACCCACCTAAGGTTCTGGAGAAGGAATGGGCCAAAGTTCTTCTTCAACAATGTGAGAGACATATAAAGTCACACAGGAAGGTTTTTGCTAAAGCTGTTATTGCTGCTGATGGTAGATATAAAAGCTATTGAATCATAGAGGTTTTTAGTATTGCCCACCTGTATTTTATTTTATTTTTTATTCCTTCACCTTTTAAAAATAAACAATCTCTTGAAAGAAAAAGCCAATTGTTGTTTGACTGACAAAAAAATATGAGATTTAAGGAAGGGGTAAAAACGTTTCTGCATGACTCTTTGTTTGTGATGCTAGGATTTGAAAATTACCGGTGTGTGTGTGTGTATGTATGTGTCTGTGTGTGTTGGTGTGGGTGGGTGGTTGTGTGTGGGTGTGGGTGTGTGCTACAAGACACAGTGACCTCTGTGTGGACAGGCGTCAGGATGAGCTCTTTAATTCCAGTAACCTGCCCAAGAATAGACAGCGACCAAGACAGGAGGGGAGGCTACGAGAGTGTGTATGTGAGAGAGAGAAAAAGAGAAAGAGCTGATGGGAAATGTGAGAAAGAGGGAGTGTGTCCATGAGAAAAGGGGTGGGTTTGTGAGAGAGAAAGGCAGAGAACTTCTAGCTCAATCTGATCAGTGTTTCGTCCACCTTCTTGCAATTCGGATTACAGCTCTCACTGCTTACCGCGTTCCTCCCACTGGACATCAACACTGAAGCATCACAGAGGATTTCCACTGGAGTTTAAGGAGTTTAAATAAGGTTTTCCTCGTGAAGATTTCACTTGGACTTACGAATATAATTGGGACTGCTGTAGATGAGTATGGAGGTTAACGGGCGTGCACTACCACCCTCAATACCTGAGGATGTCGAAGTCCTAGACCACTTTCATCACGGGGAGATGAACGGTTATCACCAGAGGCTTCAGAGCGGCGATGGGGGCGATGCTGAGCTTCCTGTCTCCAAGTCCCAAAGACGGAAGAGCGATGTGAAAGTCTACAAGGAGTTTTGTGACTTTTATGCTCGCTTGTGAGTAGTGCTGTGTTGTTGTGAAATAAAATTACTTACCTTTAGAGTAAAAGACGAGAGATAATTGTTCCCTAAACTGCAATATGTTTTTAATTAATCTAACAAAGAGACATATCCCTAGCCCCAACAGCATACAATAAATCCTCACTGTAGCCTCTATGATTTTTCTAGCTAATATGACAATTAAACTGATGCCAGATCAGAACAAAATATTTTGTTAGAGTGGGAGTGTGCATCAAGGAATTCGGTGCGCTCATTCGCTGGTGTTAGTGTGTTAACTCAGAGCTGACTGCAGCGTTACAGAATGTGAAGAATTCTGATGTGCTTAAAGCTGGGTCTCACCGGCCAGTTTGATCAGCTCAGGCCACCGTGGGGACTATGTTTGTGCAGGGATAGCTGTTAGCACTTCAGCAGCGAGGGCACAGGAAGGGCTATTTTTGTGCCAAGGGGGGGAGTTGTTATGCAAAGTAGAATATGCCAGCTGGCATTTGAAGTATGTGTGCTTGAGACAGGAAAGCTAAATATACATACTGTATTTTTGACTGATCTGGGTTCATTGGAAAGTAGAGACATGGTGGCACCCACAGGTTCTGGACGAGACATGTTCAAAGGAAAATTCAGTATCGGGTGAAGTGATTTGAGCTTTAAGCTCAGCCATCACTAGATGATGATATCATTAGACACAGATCTTTTTGTTTTAGTTCAAGTAAAAAAAAAAAAAATCTATTTATTCCTCCTGATTCTTGCTGAGACTAATTTTAGCTGTCTATTTCTTTATTATTGGTATTGTTTTTGTTCTTTTTTTTCTTGTATTGTGGGCAAAGTTACACAAGGCGGTAGTAAACAACATAACTTATGAAAAGTAGGATGGTGGAGCATTAGAGAAAGTTGCAATATTTAAACACTGTAGTCAAAGATCTCAATAACAATATTAGTTGCGATATGTATGAGAGTTTTTGATATGATGTCCATCTCTAAATGAAAGGGCCAATAATATACAAACATGCTTTAAATTTGTATTAATGCATAATTTATATTAAGTGTATTCCAAATAAACTGGAACTGTGCAAGTAGAAGCAACAACTTTTAGCTTTTTTGGTGAACATTAAAACTGGTAAAAAACTGTAGCTATCTATGTTATCCATGGATCTATCCATTATCTACACCTGCTACATCCTGATCAGGGTCATATGGATCCACTGGAACGTATCCCAGGTGTCTACAGGTGGTGTACAGCCAGGACAGGTCACCAGTCTAACGCACATCTACAGTGTACAACCTCTCAAACCAGTTAGAAACAACAATATTTTATTTGAACAGGATAAATCAATTCAGGCTACTGCAGCAGCTTAATGGTTTTCAAATTGAGTGTTTGATATTCCAGTATCAATGTCCAAATATGTTCATAATGGGACATTGATTGGACACTGGATTGTCAGTCCCATCTCTGGATATACAGTTGTTATAGTTATCGAAAAGTAAGACTAAAAGTGAAAATAACAGTGAAAAAATAATCCCATGAACTGAAAAGAAATTAAAAGCTACAGATTTTTACAAAACTTAAACTAAATAAAAACTGAAATTAACAACGCAAAACTAACAGAAACAAAATAGAATTGCATGTACAGTTCACTTGGTTTTCATTACCATTTCATGTCTTGTATTTTTAGTTTGTAGCTTCATTTTTTAATTACTCTTTTTTTATATAACTCCAATTACTCAAAAAAAAGAATAAAGGGTTTTTGTACTTTATGGCATTATTGATAGGGTTCTTTCATCCTAGATTTTTTTTTTTTTTCTAGATTTTTTTTGTTAATGTCTGTGAGTCATAACCTCAAAACTAAAACTAAACCAAAATTACAGATGGACTTGTTAAACTAAAACTGAAATAGTCAAACTGAAAAGCAAAATAAAAACTGTTTCTAACTCACTAAAGTTGGACTCACGTCAGTGACGGAAACCATTTTCACTGATGGAAAGTTTTAATCCTTATATAGAAACCTTCAGATTCTCTTTATCTCTTAATAAAACACTAAGAAAACTGTTGCAGTGAGGCACAAGAGAGAAACTACAGACAAGTGGAGACCAGGGAGGGCAGGATGGAGGGAACAGAAGTTATTCATAACACAACTGATGGTCTGCTTCCTTTCCCTTTGCAGACAATCAGATTACTTTTATAGTCAAAGGCCTGCATGGTGGCGTTGAAAGGGAAGCCATATGTAGGATTTAAAAAACAAAAATCTGTCATGCAGCCTTCTCATCCATGCACTATTCCTCATTCCAAAACACTGATCAATAAAGATGGATTAGAAGTCTCTTGTTGCAGGAACACTGCCGTTTCTGCAGCATACATTTTTGCATCATGCCTTCTATTTGCTCTGTATTGTTTGTGCCTTATGTAAGTAAGTAAATAAATTTTTTTTATAGAGCACCTTTCACAGATACCGGTCACAAAGGGCTTTACAATTTAAAAAAAAAATCACTGTATGCTCTTCCCAGGTGCCACTCCCAACTATTTCCTGCAGTGAGAACCCGCCTCACAGGAAACCCGTCGTTGTGTCACATGTGTGAAATCACATCTGTACGGATCGCTGTCCAGATGAATAAAATAAGCAGGACCAAACTTAAGCAAAGCTAAGGAGAACTGGAAATTTGCATTGGGTTTATTAGAGAAAACGTACATTGCTATATTTACTTTATTAAGTGTGCTTGTCTTTAACTAGGGGTTCTAGAGGCAGATAGGAGGGTGGAAATGCCTGAGGGATGTATCACTTCCTCCCATAAATCATTTGTGCAGGGCAGGGCTCTCACTGTGTTTGATATCAGTCCAGACAGGTTATATAAAACAATATGCATTTGATAAGCCTATGAGGACTGGAGACATCTTGCTTCAACATGGTATTTTTTAAAGGACACGCCATTTGCTCACTCATATTATGTGGCACATACTACACAATGATGACTAGTTAACAGCAACTAAAAACATGTGAAGAAGTGACTGGTGTGTCAGGCTGTTTTTTTGGAATTTGTTATGTTTACCAAGTTGGTCTAACTAAGTTACAATGAACAGATGGCGTCCCTCTATAAAAAATTCTCCTTTGTCGTGTTTGTGCAAGTGTGTTGCCTAGATACACTGAGGTATTCTGACCTTTATAACAAAGCAGGGTATCCACGATTGTCCCTCCATTCTCTCTTCTTTTTTTTAAAAAAGTCACATATCTGTCTGCAACATGTTTCCACTGACTTAGAGTTTGTATCAGCTATGAGCTGCTGTGATTATTTTAAGTATTACAGAAAGCACATGCTGTTTACTCAATTGCATTTTTCAGTTTTAGGACTGGCTGTTAATTCTTGGTCTTGAATGTGGTTACAGGTTAAGATTCAGCCTCAGCAGAAATCTGTCACAGGAGTAGAGTTGATATGTTCACTAAATGATGAACAGGTGATGGGGAATTGTTCAGGCAATGTTACTGAATTTAGACTTTTTAAGCCTATCACCATCATCACAAAACAGAATCAGATGCAGGGGTAGGACCCAAATGTGGGTATCATGTGGGTCCTTTATAAAAGAAAAATGCTGCTAAATCAGGAGAAAGGTGAGCAGCTTTTGGGCAAGTATAACAGGGAGGACGATAAGATGGTAAATGACAACAGACTAGCAGGGGAAAGAGGAAAGACTGGACAATAAATAGTCATGAAGGCAGGTGAAACAATCAGGAAAAACATTGAGACACAGGTGACAAGAATTAAGAGAAGTAAGAAGAAGAGTTGGATAGGTGAAGAAAGACAGATACTTAGTGTGTAAAACAGGAAATATGAATTAAGCTAAAAGGTACAAAGAACAGAAGCTTAATAAAGCCAAAACACAAAAAATAAGAATAATCTGGAAGAAAAATCCAAAGAAAGAAATCGGCAAATACACAAAACATGCCCTCTGAAACAATATTATCTGAAAAATAACAGGACACAGGACAGAGAGTATTAAGAAAATAATACAAAAACTAACAGAACCCCCCGATGTGATCAAGAATGAAAGTGGGTGATAGCAGAGTAGAGTAGAAACCACAAATGAAACCAATACACTTCTTTAATGGAATAAAATAAAAACAAAAAAAATCTATAAATAAATAAATAGATCTTTGCCTGTCAACTCTATCTTCAACTGACTTTGAGAAATGTTCAGATGACAGCACCAGCTGTTTTATCTCAGTCTCAGACCCTGTTAACAAGTGTAAAAACTAGAGAATGTAAATACAAACTTGCTGGTTTATGGCTCAGCTCTCGTGTTGCACATTTTCCAGAGCAGATCTGTTCAGTTTGCACGATTGCGTCATTTGAAAAACTCCAACTGTGCCCGTCTCTGCTCCTCGAAGCCTCAGCCTTTCACAGATTGAGCATTTGTACCAAAACCATGATTACAGAAAGAACATCCTTATTTTTTCTATCATCTTCCTTCAAGCTCTAAATGTTTCTCAAACACAACTTTTATTGGGATGTGTTTTAGATTAACTACACTACATTTATATGTTTCTTTTACCACTATAATCTCCAACTAAATTGAAGATTTGAGGTGAGGTGGGAAAGAGATTAATACATTCTTTTGTTAAGCAGGATTTGGATTTACTTAAGGGGTGTAACGTTGTGTCACCACTATTTTCTGATGTATGAAACTATTCGACCCTGCTCAGCTGGTATTTGTTTTTACACTGAAGTGTTAAAACATTACTGAATAACGAAAGAAACGGTGGTATCATCTTCACGTTACACTGAGTCCTTGTTTCTAGATTTTCTTCTTCACACTGTCATACATTAGCTGAGTGTTTTTGTCTTAAATGATTCAAAACCACTTAATTTGGTCAGATTAAAAGAAACATCAGCCTGTGTTTTAAAAGACAACATGTTGGTTTCCCACATCAATGATCCCTCACACACCCTGATAAGCAGAGCCAAAACAAACCTGGAACTGAGACTGTTTGCGTGAGCGAGTGTGTGCATGTGTGTGTCTATGTCAATAAAATGACTTGCATCACATTTTCCTACTCTACTATCTCTTACTGAGTAAATCGTCCAGCTGTTATCATTACTACAGACATCAAGGCAACATATTTTAAGATGTTGTTTAAGTATCTTCTGAGATAACACTATTGTTTTACACAGTAACTCTGTAGTTTGGGATTCATGGGTATTTAAGGAACATAAAGCCAGTGGGAAAAAAAATGTAATCAGATACAATATGTTTTTCTAAGCTGAAGAAGGCCGGCTGAAACCCTCCCAGTTTATGTCAATCACAGTTAGCCATTTTAGCTGGGCTAATTTAGCTTATGCTAATCTGTGATTCCAATTAATATTACTTCATGTTCATTCTGATCAAATCTGTCCAAACATCCTCATTTTAAGTGTTGCTATTAAAACAACACCCAAAACATGCGCTCCCAGAGTTAAAATAAGGACAAGCCGAGCTCTGCTAGGACCATGGTAAGACCCCTTGTGGTTGGTCGGGTTTACCAGCAACGCTAACTGATACTGTATAGCTGGAAGGATTATAAAATTATTCACTCTTTCTTCAGATTCATTTTGCTGATCAATTATCTAAACCTTCTGTTTCAAGTGCTCTTTCGTGCCAAAATCAGGAAAAGGACCAATTCTTTTAACTGACGCTCATTTAGCACAAGCTGACTGCTCTTGGCTAAGCTTTGTCTTCAGACCCGTCAAGACCAACCAACAACCAGTCATGGTGGTCTGTTAGTAAAACTGACAGCACAACAAAACAAAGTCCCTTTGAAATATGAATGATTATGCTCTATTAAGTCTTTATTCTCAGTTCAAAACCTATGTTCAGAAGTCAATACAGTACCAAAGGCTAAGTAGCAAAAGTGCTAGGCATTGGCTATGCCAGGCCCCAATCAAAAATTCACTCCTACTTATGCATAAATGATTGCTTTATATAATTTTTTGTGATATGGTGCCAAAAAAAAAAAAATCAGCATTTCATGCAGTTGTTTTGGATGTAAAATCCACCTGTAGAGACCAAAACCATTTTTTTAAACCAGGCTGTAAATATGTTTATTTTTGCTGCAAAGTTAAAACGTTTTAACATGGTGGATCAGTGGAGATCAGCTCCTTTTTGAAGCTAGCCCCCAGTGGTTAGTCGATAAACTACATGTTTTTTTTCATGCCTTGTTGACATCAACTCAGAAGTTAAGTTTATTGGCACTTTGCACATACCCAGCCCCCCTGTCATTGACTGGCTGCAGCAAATGATGGTTTTGGGGTAGCCTGCCCCCACTGTTAGTTTCTATTTTATGGAGCCAGGAATGCAAGTGAAGATGGGATTTTTTTTTGTTTTTTGTTTTTTTTTTCAGTTTACTCGTGGGATGCTGAGCGAGCAGATAGTAATTCAATATCTTCTAGATTATAAATTGAAAAATATTTGCTTACCCTACCTTTAAGCACTGGCTTTGAAGGATCAGAAGTGGAACCACTTTTGTGAAAAAGGGCTTCAAAAAATGCCTCTAATGTTTATATTTAGAAGTAAATGAGGAAACTTTCTCACTTTTTGTTGTCTTTTTTTTTCTTAGCAACATGGCCAACGCATTGGCCAATGCCATGTGCGAGCGCTGCAAGAGTGGCTTCGCTCCAGCAGAGAAGATAGTGAACAGCAACGGGGAGCTTTACCATGAGCAGTGCTTCGTCTGTGCACAGTGTTTCCAGCAGTTCCCAGAGGGGCTCTTCTACGAGGTAACATACATTTTTATTAAACAAATAAATTGATAAACAGAAGCAGTAACTCACAAGATTAGGTACACCTCCCAGGGTAATATGTTATTTTCTCTAGCGACTCTACACACAACAGTTCCTGTCTTACTGATCATATATGTTTACATACAATTGCAAGAATAAGTATTGAATTAAGTTCTGCATTAATTTACCATGAAATGAGATCAACTCTTCATATAAGTGACAATAATAGACAAACACAATATCCTTATCTGATAGCACACATAAAGTGTATAATTTCTTGTGCTTCTATTGAAGACACCAATAAAATATCACAGTTCTGGTTGAAATTAGTGAATAGTCCCGCAGACTAATTACTTGAACAAACATTTATTGGAATCAGTAGTTGCGCACATGGGATCCAGTTGATGAAATTAGTTTGGAGATGTGGTTAAGAGCTGCTTGATAATGAAGAAAACCTGTTAATTCAAAGTGGTCATACTTTTTCTTTTCTTGAGTTTACAAGTAATGCAATTCCATCAATTCAATTCAAATGAATTAAATTCAGTTCAATGAAACAAGATCAGATGGTTCTCCAACAGGACCTTGTGAACCCGAGTTTCATCAAGTTCATCAAAGCCAAGGATGTTTATCTTTCATTTCATCTGTACTCTACATGTTAGTCCAAATATACAATCAGTTAAAGTGGGGAAAAAAAACTTCACATTTTGATACTCTAGTGTCAAGAGACATAGTTGTTGTCTGTCTTTGAGCATCTCCACTTTGTTAGTAATCAAATATTAAAGCATGAAAGGTACTTAAATCCAGTCTATAATAATGATAATAAAATTGTTGCTTTAAAATCACATGTTTAACTAAAAAGTCATGTAAAACAACATAAAATCAAAAGTTCTCTGTGTATCTTTAAATAAGTATTAGTAACACTGATGGTGATTATCTGAAGTTCAGGCAGCGTTTTTGGTTGCGTCTGTTCATGGTTGCTGTCAGTAGTAAAGTATGAGAGAGCATCCTAAATACTGGTCTAACAGCAACAAAGACTTGATTAAACATCAAGGTAACTGAAGTTACACTGTTATTATAGTTTGACTTGAAATGCCTGATTATGACTCAAATGTCCTGTTAATACTGATACAGTGTTTTTTTTGTTTAACAAGTTGGTTACTTTTCCTGTTTGGTCTGACTGATTTCACCAGATGTTTGTTGTTTTTCCACAACGGCAAACATGTACAGTGAACTTGCGTAGTCCCGGCAGCTGTCGTATAGTCACATGCAAATGTTAGCACAACTAGATTAATTTCCTACAGGCAAAAAAAACTCTGTACAGTAATTAGTATTGCAATAAAAATGATGGTTAAAAAATAGATTTCTTCTGTTGTATTGACAGTTTGAAGGCAGGAAGTACTGTGAGCATGACTTCCAGATGCTGTTCGCTCCTTGTTGTCATCAGTGTGGTGAGTATCACCCCTCTCCGGGTTCATATGAAGGTGGAAGCTCAGGTCTTTGTGCTCTCTGTGAACTTGTGTTTTTCTCTCAGGCGAGTTCATCATCGGCCGTGTGATCAAGGCGATGAACAACAGCTGGCATCCGGACTGCTTCTGCTGCGACATCTGCCAGGCTGTACTTGCAGATGTTGGATTTGTTAAAAATGCCGGACGGTCAGTCCCAACATATCTATCCACCCTCATTTCCCTACTGATACTTTGTTAATAAATCAACCTGATTGTTGTTATTCTGTCCTATTATGTGAGATGATCAGCTCTTGAGCAAAGTAGTCACATTTTGTGATGTCATATATGTTCATAAACTCTGAATTTCTGAGATCTTAGATCTTCATTTTTTCAGCAGTTGCACCACACATGATAAATATTATTACTACTGTAGTTCTGGATGTGGAAGTATACCAGGACACAGGAGATAAAGTACCTTCGACACAACGTACTGGAAACCTTATTGATCCAATGAAAGAAGCGAAACATCTAATCAAGTATTTCAACTTCTATTTCTGCTTCTCTCTCTGTCTTTCCCATCAGGCATTTGTGCCGTCCCTGTCACAACAGAGAGAAGGCCCGGGGTCTCGGAAAGTACATCTGTCAGAAGTGTCACGCCATTATTGATGAGCAGCCTCTCCTGTTCAAGAACGACCCCTACCACCCTGATCACTTCAACTGCAACAACTGCGGGTAAGTAGCAGTGATGCTGGATGTGTCAGACTGTGAACACACCTGAAAACACCCCAGTTTTACATTTGCAGATCTTTAAACTCCTTTACAAAGAAACACTCCGTTTGTTTTGTCATCATTCTGCCTCACTTGTATGCAAATATCAAACAGCTGAACTGTCATGGGACATGGGAAGATTATCATGATTGTGGTTATCTTTTGGTCCTTGATTGCATTTATTTATTGTTGTTAAAAAAAATCTACTTCTTAAAAAGGTTGACTAGTATACTAGTTTACTAGTCAACTGTAGTTTACTACTACTAGGTTACTAGTACTCAGTTCTGGTGAAAGTGCATTTTTTTCCATAAAATAATAAACCATAAGGTTAATAGTGCCCCCTAGTGGACAGATTACGTAGTTGCAGGCACAAATATCAGTTAATGTACTTGGTCTTGTAATCTTGGAATCATATTTTTTCTGTGTAAATATAAATCCTAATTCTGTATTAAATGCTGCATTATTTTTTGGGCTTATTGTAAAAAAAAAAACTACTTTGCATCAGTAGATATTTGCTGTACATTACACCTCCTGAGTGTTCTCTACTCTCTTACATGGCGTTATTTACCTACGCCTCTGCAGAAAGGAGCTGACAGCTGATGCCAGGGAGCTGAAGGGGGAGCTCTACTGCCTCCCCTGCCACGACAAGATGGGTGTGCCCATCTGCGGGGCCTGCAGGAGGCCCATCGAGGGCCGTGTCGTCAATGCCATGGGCAAGCAGTGGCACGTTGAGGTGCGATTTTAAAGTGTGGAGTCACTGAATTGATTTACACTTGAGTCATACTTACATTTCAAAGAGCTAAAACCAAGTGTGCTCATTTATATGACATTAATTTTCAATTGTGTCCAGATCTGTCTGTGTATTTTCTTTGGGTTTTAAGAGTATTCTTACTGTCATTTCTCTTTCTACCAGGCTACAAACAGCTTAAGATGTAAAAATATAGTTTTATATAGTTTTTGACTAAATCCAAGATTGTTGTGCATCATTTTCTCTATAACTTGTACCATTTTCCATCAATTCAAATCTTCGGAGTTAAGTTCAGTACCTAAATTCTTGCATGCACATGTTCAAAAACCATATCATTTTAATCCTGTCTTTTCTCTTTTTAAGTCTGTTTTCCTGTTTTCCCTTCTCCACGTGTAGCATCATGTGTGCACTGTCTGTGAGCGCCCATTTCAGGGCCACCCATTTTATGAGCGAAATGGCCATGCCTATTGTGAGAGGCACTTTGATATGGTGAGGCAGACTAAGGATCAGCCTGAATGCTGTTTGCTTCGTCGTCTCCCTGCTGGCCTCCATACAAGGATTACACTAGTGTAAATGTTTACTGGTTGGTCTTTGAAACCAAAAGATTATATCTTGATAACTACGGGCTAGATCTCCTGAGTCTGGAGGTCACCTCTCTGTTCACCCTCTCCTCTCTGTATGGACGCAGTAACAGGACATCTGGACTCAGCTGATGCAGTTGCGCTCTGACCTGATAACGTACGAGCCAGACTGTGCCGCTGACCTCAGCGCAGTCTTGAGTGTGATGATAAACTGACTGGACTGATGCCCGTACTAATCATGTGTGCTTGGCCTTGGGTTTGCTTGCAGCATTTTGTGTGTGCTAAGTGTGAGAAACCCTTCCTGGGACACCGTCACTACGAGAGAAAGGGCCTGGCCTACTGCGAAACACACTACAACCAGGTAACACCTACCAGTGGGGGGTGGGGTTGGGTGGTAGGGATATTTATCTTCCAAATAGAAAACTGTTTACACCAGATAAGAAATATGCAGCTTCATGTCGAACTCCACCATTAAAATCTGGCACTCCTTCAATGAAAATACGACTCAAAGTATTTTAAAAAGCACACATTTTTCTAGTTGTTCCTGACTTTGATGTAAACAGGCGCTATGACATATACAACTCCACTGGGCTCTGTCTATGTTGGTTTGGACTAAAGAAAATCAATATTCCCAGATGTTGCGATTTTAACAAATGTTTGATAAGTCAAGACAGTGTGACTTTGTTCAAGAATTAAATTGAGATAACTCTCAAAGGCTTGAATCAAAGCAGCCAGATGACTCTTTTTTTTTTCTGTTCTTGAAGATGTTTCACCTTCTGTCCAGACAGCATTATCAGCTTCAAACCAATGATGCTTTCTGGATGAAACATTGACTTTAGAGCTCAGAGCTGCTTCTGTATGAAGCAGTCTGTATGAAGTTTCCAAAGTGGGGAACATCGTCATCTTAGCGAGAAAGTCTGTTATTTGCACCGATTTGAAGTGACCGCTTTGTGAAAAGGAGCTTTTGTTTGTTTGTCTTTATGGCTCTGGATAATCCACGATGAAGTCTGATCAGATTTTTCTTCATTTGCTAACTTTCTTTTTTTCCCCCTTCAACTCTGTCAGCTATTTGGGGACGTTTGCTACCACTGCAATCGTGTTATTGAAGGAGATGGTGAGAAATCTCATTATTATAAAACATAATAATGATAATAATGGTTAAAGGAAGGAGCCCTGTTGATGTCAGGACTCATGGAAGAAGTTTAAATCTTTAACCTTCCCTTTTGTGACATTTTCCTTTTTTTCAGTGGTCTCTGCCCTTAACAAGGCTTGGTGTGTCAACTGTTTTGCTTGCTCTACCTGCAACACCAAGCTCACCCTCAAGTAAGTTGTAGCATAACAGAAATTACAGAAGAGCAGTTACCTAAATACTTTTCTTTTTTTTTTTTTTGGTACTCATTTGAAATAAATGATATACTCTGAAGTTTGAGGCTTCTCTGTGTGATCTGCCTTGCCTCTGAGACTTTTCTGCTGTTAACTTTGTTTCTCACTTTTTGACTTTGTGGTTTTTATTGTTTCCCACTTTGACCCATGCCCTTGCTGCTCAACTCTTATCTCTGCCCTCTTCTCTTCTTTCTCTCCGACTACCCTTCCTTTTCTTTTCCCTTTCCCTCTCGCCCGTGGCTGCCTCTCCATCCACCCTGCTTCGTCAGGGAAAAGTTTGTGGAGGTGGATCTGAAGCCAGTGTGTAAACACTGCTATGAGCGCCTTCCAGACGACATAAAGCGCAGACTGGCCAAGCGCGAACGCGACTCGAAAGACAAGAAGAAGAAGTCACTGATACCCATGTGTCTGTGATCCTTTCTTTCTCCTCTCTCCTCCCTTCGTCTGTTCCTTCCTTTGGTCAGTGTCCGTCTCCTTTTCTGTTTCTGTTGCATTCATATAATCTTCAAACGCTCAACTAATTCCCCCTGCATTTCAAGCAAGCAATGAAAACAGAGACTTAGTAAGTGAACGGACACCAACTGAGCACGTCTCACGTTTCACTAAAAACGTTTAGACCATCTCTAAGCCGGAAACGGGATTTAGGCTGGTACTCACAAAGCATACAGGAAAATCAGATCAGTCACATGATGAAGGGAAAGCTTTGTTTCACGGGTCTCCCAGTCTGTCTGACACAAAGAGTAAAACCTTAATCATTTCCGGCAGCTTTCCGGCTTGATGTGAAGAAATGCCGAGGTTCCCCCGAGGTGTGACGCACACACCAGTCCCGGCAGCGTTTACACACTTTAAGGGGGAATGTGGTTAAGCTGCAGCTGAGAGAAAGTGTTTAGAGAAAGAAATGAAGAATTTTAATCTTTATGTAGTGCTGTACACACCGCTCATTACATTTCTTCAAATTTAAAGGCTGAGTTGTTTTCATTCAAGAGAGTATTAATTGTTTTCAAAAGAAAAAAACAAAAGCTCATAAATCACTTTGTTGTGATGAACGGAAATACACAAACATGAACCTGTGTCCTGGCTGAGAGTTGTTCTGCTGGCTTTTTAACAAGACTAGATAAATAAATGACATAAACACAAAAATACTACACGTTCATGTTGCTTTTATAGCCAAATATGCAAGATGAGATATTCTCTGAGACAAAGATATAACGTGAAAGTTGTCAGTAGTTTCACAGAAAGGCCAGTTATTTGTTCATGTTTTATAAAACTTGATCAGTTCCAAAGTTTCATATAATTTCAGATTAAATAACCAAGATACGCTGTCTTCTTTTTCCTCCTTGGCACATGCGTGTTTAAAAATCACCGTATATACCACTGGGGAAATGAAAAGTAGGAACATGAAAGAAATGACCGAGCGTGAATGAGTGCAGCCGCCGACCAGGAAATAAAACCGTCATTTTTTTATGCCGTCACATGGAGTTTTGACACAGACAACAATGTTACAGGAGCGTTGACCTCTAGCTTCACATCTGCTTGTACTTTCGCCGCAGGAACAAGTTTGTGGAGTTCGACATGAAGCCGGTGTGTAAGAAGTGTTACGAGAAGTTCCCCCTGGAGCTGAAGAAGAGGCTGAAGAAGCTGTCCGAAGCCGTCGCACGGAAGTAAACATCCACAGCCGAGCAGCTGCAGGAGATAAGACGGCAGCGAAGTGGCCTTGCTCATGCTCACCGCCGACAGTCATTTAGGGCAGAATTGGTGTGTTTTATGTTACATTTAGGTTCTTTATTTTAATGAAACACTTTACTTTTAACACTTGTAGTCACAGCTGGAAAGTGCTTCTCATTGATTTCGTGTTCCTGAAGCTGGCAGATGACTCAACAGTGAAATTGCTGGTTAGTCAGAAGTTTTTGCTTCAACCTGTTCAGTGCCTTTTTTGCTCAAAGTGCTGCACTATATATTTTCATATATTTGCTTTTCTCACTGCTAGATATATATGCCTTATATGAATACAAACACAAGAAAAAGTTCCTGTATTTAATAACAGCATGAGATTTGAAGCAGCACAAAGGACTTTGTTTTCATCTTACATGATCGGTTTCATTTACATTTGAAAGAATATTTACACACTTCTAGGAACTATCAACCTTCTCCAGCAGTCCTGACTATCGGCAAAAACCAGCCAAAGTAATTTGGGCTCCCATCCCAGTTGTTTCTTGGAACAGCTGTGTATCGCTCTATGGTACAATGTCGCGTGTCAAAAACGATGGAACTAGTTTGAAACAGCTGAAAAGAAAAGATAAAATGGCTCATTGCCTTAGTGAAAATTGTGGCATTGATAACTCAAGAAAATAAAGACTCAATAAAACAGTGACTGAACAAGAGATGAAACAAGATTAAATCTCAGACGATGCCATAAAAGTGACTTAACTTTCACGCCTGAACATGGACCTGGTGAGGTAAAAACAGCAAATGTTCCTTTGTGCTGCTTTAAAACAAACATTAAATGAATCTGAGACAAAGGTTATTTGGTATTTTTCCAACTTGTTTTAAGATACCAATAAAAAAGAATTCTCTTTTTTTCCTTTAATGATTAACTAAACTCAAAAAAAGCTGGGAAAATGTGGTTGAGTTAAATGTATATTATGCTTTTTTTTATTTCAATATGTATATTTTTAGATATAGTCAATGTGTTTTCTTTGCTTACTCAAAATAACTAAAAGTTTAAATTTCCTTGTGCGTCAATACTCTAATGATATGTTACTGTATCCAACAGTTAAAGACTCAGTCATCACCTGCAACATGTTGGATTGGTTTGTTAACAGTGTGTATGTGCTGGACATTTTTTGATGCATCTCTATGCTAACTGGCATTTTCTAGTGTTTCTAATCTTTCTTTTTTTCTTATTTAATTCACTCAGTAAATACAGATGATGACAGAGAAGCAAAAGCCTGTTACACTGCAGTTCAATTCACCTCTTTTGATTGCATCTTTAAACACTGTGTTGTGTTGGAACAACTCCCACCAATGTGGTGTCAACCAACCCTGTAAGTTTCACAGTCAGGATTTATTGCATGGCAGCTGTTAACACAGTGTTTGTCACAACGTCACGGCTCCTGACACATGCAGAGACCGGATGTGGAAGTAATATTGGCTGTCAAAACGTTGCCTGTGTTGTTTGTAATCCAGAGAGAGTGATCCTCTTAAGGAAACGTAGCGATTTTTCTCAGGACTCAAACCCACTTAGGAAAGGGAGCCAAGTGCAATCTTTATACATATAAAAAAGGCTTCATTTATTCTGAATTTTGCTTTTCATGTGTGACTTCAATATTAATAATAGTTAAAACACATTCCACATCAGATTACAACTGTTGCCACAGCATTTCTCCTGTCATTCGGAAGCATCCAATCCAGTGGACGGATGGTTGAGAGGCAGAACTGCAGCAGGACTATAAATAGTCTAGTACATAGTTTTATTTGATATGTTACTACCTGTGTTAAAGAGATGACTCTTCATAAGCAGACACTCCTCTGACACTGTATTTTATCTCGGCAGTGGTCAGGAAAAGCTTTTTTTTTTCATGATGACACAACTAAGTGCATGTTTACTTGACTTCAACCAAATGCTATTTTTCTGTGTATCAGTGCAGTGCTGTCAGCTTATCTGAATAAACGCATACATCAGTCCCAGCAGTGTGCATGTGTTCATGTGTCTGGTTCAAAATGTTTTACTTTTCCTAAAGTGTTGACATTAATTCAGTACCAAGCTTAAGATTAAAAAGTGACATTTCATGACTTTCAAATTTAACAAACTCCAGCTTGACCAAGTATACACAGTGTAGTACTAGGTTGGAACTCCTCTTGTCTTCAAAAGTGCCTAAATTCTTAATGCCATAGATTCAACAACGTATTGAAAACATTCCTTGGAGATTCTGGTCCATCTCGACATCACACAATCGCTGCAGAGTTGTCGGCTGCACATCCGTGATGCGAATCTCCCATTCAACTGCATCCCAAAGGTGCTGAATTACATTGAGATCTGCTGACTGTGGGGGCCACTGGAATACAGTGAGATCATTGTCATGCTTGAGATGATTTGAGCTTTATGATGGGGTGCATCATCCTGCTTGAAGCATCCATCAGAAGATGGAAGCACTGTGGTCATATAGGGATAGACATGGGCAGTGACAATACTCAGATAGGCTGTACAGTTGAACTGATGCTGAGCTAGGATAAGGGGTCCAAAGCATGCCAAAAAATATCCCCCACACTATTACATCACCACCAATGTCCTGAACTGTTAGGATGGGTCCATGCTTTCATGTTTTTTATGCCAGATTCTGACACTACCATCTGAATGTCGCAGGTGAAATCGAGACTCATCAGAGCAAGCAATAATTTTACAATCTTTATAGCTAAAATCTGGTGTATCTGTGTAAATTGTAGCCTCAAGTTCTTGTTCTTCTTTTGGAAAAATGAAGTTTTAAACGGTTTAAATAAAGGCAATGCAGATGGTTTGAGATAGGCTTTAGTAATTGCCTATGCTCATATTAACTGACTTCTGATTCCTTATATAATGTTCTAAAAATAATGTTATAATAATTTCATTTGTAAAACACTGATGTTCATTGTTTGCTCCAAAGGGATACACAGGGTCCCACCCCTCTTTTTAAAATACAAACTACATCATGCGTCAACTGAAGTCTCCGCTCTTATTGGCTAGAATCTTCAATTGAAGGTGCGTAACAACCCACGTGATCTTCTGCCATTTGACGGTATTGAGACTGCGCATTGTCGTCATGGGGAATTAACGTGACGGACCTGATATTAAAGTCAGTGTTGTTAATATTTTGAGAACTTGTGATATTCTATGCACTATAGTCAGATTTTTTTCGTAGAAGTAAGTTACATTTGAAGCCATGCGACGAAGTAAAACTGAAGTGGACCGCTACGTTTCCTCGGTACAGAGTTCATCTCCGTCACTCAAAGAGGTAAGTTAAGCCCGCGGCTAGTGCTAGCGTGTGGTGCCATTATGTGAGTCCAGCATGTGACACCCAATAGATGGAAAACTCCCAGTTTGAACGCTTCTTAAGTCAAAGCCAATTTTAAATTGACCTGGGAGAAAGTGTTAGGAGTTTTCTTAACAGTTGCCGTTTGTATATCCGTTGTTAGCCGTTCCCGGCTAGCAGCGCGAGCAGCAGCTAACCGGCTTCACGGCGCCTGCTCACTCGCGTCCTCGTTTACGCGCGGCGTCGGTCTGTTAAAGCGGAGTCCTTTATTGTCAACACGCCCGACTTTCACGCCAGACAAGTTTTAGTTTCACTACTGCGGAAACAAAAGCGTGACTGTACTTTTCCTCATTATTGAAAACACACGCCACAACTGTGCTCCAAACTTTGAGTGTGACGCTATTTAATGAACAAACTGTCCATAAACGTACCCTGTTGGACTCGTGGATTAGTTATTGGACATCGCTAAAATAAAAGTTTTAGGTCTCACTGCTTTACACATTTGCATGGGTGTACAAACATGTAAAATATGTGTCTCGGTGTAGTCATAGCAACAAGAAGGTAGATTTTGCTTGCCATTAACACGCAAATATTTAAGTTGTTGAAATTGCAGGGCTCTGTAACACTAATCCTAACAAGAAAGAGTAAAAATTACAGCATTAGTCCTTTATTTCTTGTGTGATAACATTTTTCTATGTATATTTGTTTTCCCCAACAGAAGCCGGTCAAAGGGTTTTTATTTGCTAAATTGTATTATGAAGCAAAAGAGTATGAACTTGCAAAAAGGTAAACAAGTAAGGCTCTCTGCTGTTTAACAAAGTGTCTTATTGCCTTTTTACATAACATTTACTGGAAGCTTATACATTTCATGCTCTTTCTAGGCATGTATCGGAGTATCTCAAAGTGCAGGAGAGGGATCCCAAAGCACACAAATTTCTTGGGCAGCTTTACGAAAGAGAGGGAGACATCAACAAGGCAGTGGGATGTTACAAGGTAGAGAAAATGTGCTTTTTGGAAGATTTAAAGAGAAGGAATTGGGGGGGTGGGGGGGGCACCTGAAGTGCATGAGACATTGTGCATCCAGTAAACAAAGTGTGCTTCAAGTGTTTGAAATGGAAGACAATCCTAATGTGCAGAAAATCTGCTTCACATCTTGTGCTTTTATCTCTGTTTAAATTTCTATGTTATGAAGCTTTCTCTATTGTTCCACAGCATGGCTATAATTTTTCATTCCAAGATGTAAACACATCACCAAGTGTAGGCTTCTCAGTTTTAAACTGTGACTATGGCTGGAAAGTGATGCACATGTTTCCTACCAATAGATGATTCATCATTTTATTTCACACCTAAATAGACTGAAAGAAATACTCTAATAGATTATGTTGATATTCAATGTGGATGCCTCACAAATTCTGGTGGCAGCCCTCTTGACAACATTTATGTGGATTAGAGACACCGTTGCAAAATGTATTTAAGGGTAAAACCCAGTAACCAAATCAGTGTGGTTTATTTTTATTTTTTTTAAATTGTCCTTTTGAAATGGTTTTTGCTTGTGTATAAAATCAGCAAATTTTAAACTCAGCTGAGATTTCATACATTTGTGCCAGCATTGCTGTCTTTTTAATACATATGACTGATTTAGGCCATTGTCTGTTTTCTGTAATGAAGCTGACTTTTCATTGTTTGGCTCAGTTTTTTTGTTTTTAATTTTTTTAACTCTGGTGCCCATATAGCGCTCAGTAGACTTGAACCCAGCACAGAAGGACTTGGTACTTAAGGTAGCCGAGTTGCTTGTCAATAAGGAGGAATGTGACAGCAGAGCAGAATTTTGGCTGGAGAAAGCTGCAAAGCTTTTGCCTGGCAGCCCAGCAGTCTTTAACCTGAAGGTGAGGGGGTTTTCTCTTACACTCTCTCACTTCTCTTCACACTCTCCACCAATTTAAAAACTGTTCAGTGTAATGCATGCTTTGGTTACATCAATTTGCTGTGTCCAGTTCAAAAAGGAAGTATATAGTAATTAAAAATGGATATCCTGGTTTATGGTTTACTCTCCATACAGGAGCAAATGTTAAGTCGTCAGGGCCAGCAGGGCTGGAACCAGTTGTTCGACCTCCTTCACGTCGAGCTTGGACTGAGGCCGTCTGATGCCCATGTGAATGTGAAGTTGGTTCAGCTGTTCTGCCAGGACGGGCGGCTAAAGGAGGCTGTTGACCATTGCCTGGAAGCAGAGAAAGGGGGCTTACTACGCCACAGCCTGGATTGGTACATCGTGGTGTTGCACACTCTGCAGGTAAAGATGGATTTTCTTTTAAGATACCAGTTTATAACATTTTATTAAGTATTTGTATGCATCTGTTGTGTTTGATCATATTCCTCATTGTTAAATGTAATCTGACTTAAAAAAAACAATTCTTAAAAAGGGATGATATTTGTTTCAGGAGTATCTTGCTCAGCCGAATGTCTCCGGCAATGAGAAGATGTGTCGACATCTCCAGAGAGAAGTGCTGTTGGCACACTGCAACCTACTGAGAATCAGACTCCGTGAGAGCAGCGTTCAGCAGAGCCTCGATGCATTCAGGGGGTAGGTCAGGTTTACACTGTTGGGTTTTTTTTGTTTGTTTTGTTTTTTTAATCCTATATTTAAAAAAAAAAAAAAAATTATTTAGATAGATGGATATTTGAAATAAAACGTATACCAGTTTATCCTCTTTGTTTTGCATGTGAAGTAATTACATCTCAAAGCAGTTTTTCCTCATGTTTAACATCCTGGTAACTATTCTTCTGAGGTCACGTTTACCTTTTGTGGAAAATGTATAACAGTGATGTCTTGGTTTTTAACGTATGAATAATTACATGTGTAAGATATATTACAGCATTCTTGACTATTACTGCATTAAGTATTTAATGTAAGTTTGAGCTGCTGCAGTTAGTCTTTTGATTTATATCTTTGGTTTACAGCTTGTTCACAGAGGGCAGAATTGAATTTGGATGGTACTATGACCATTTTGAATAGAACTCAAACTATTAATTTTTTTTTTTTCCTAGTTTTGACCAAGCTATGCAGACAATGTGCAGCATTGCCACTCGCCATGCAGACGATCTTTGTGAGACGTTTATGGAGATGAAAGGACACCTTTACCTGCATGCTGCCACGCTGCTGCTGAAGTTGGCTCAGGATCGGCAACAGAGCTGGAGGGGCGTCATTGACCTGGCTGCCCTGTGCTACCTGCTTGCATACCAGGTATTTACACCAGCTGACTTTAAAACAGGCATCTCAAACTCTAGTCATCGAGGGTCACTGCTTGCATGTTTTAGATGTTTCCCTGCTTCAACAAACCTGATACAAATAATTGGGTGAAGCCCATTGTTGCTTAATTTCTATATGTTTATAAGCTAAAATATCAGATCATGACTCTGTATGTGATGAATTTAGGCTTATGTCTTAGTATATCACATCACCCTATGTACTGCATCTGTCATAGTTATGCCAGGAAAGAAGCAGAAAAGGCAATGAGAAGAAATTAAAAAAAAAAAAGGATTAATCGCCAAATTACAGACTTGGATTATCTCATGACCTTGGTGTTTGCTGAAAAAGGTTAGATAATTTGTGGTGGAATTTTATTTTGCAAATCAACAGACATGGTGCATTCACATTGGATAAAATCAGACGTCCTCCATAATTATTACAAATTACTTTGCCTGCCCAGATCATTTTAATCCTCTGAGAAAGGACATAAGTGTCCGTTATTTCTCTAATTTGTGTACATGTTAATGCAATTGGTTATCTAAGAGTTACTATATGACCTGATTTTTACTTTGTGTTTCATTTATTTGATAAGTTGCCATTTTCCTATTAGTGTATATAACAATATTGGTTTTTGTTTGTCTTCTCCATTCTGTGTATAGGTCATAATGATTCTATGGTCTTTTTCATTTTAAAATTCTTAAAATCTTCTCTCCTGAACAAGTTATTCAGTGCTCATTCTTTCTGGGTTTTAATGTTTCTTCGGAAGAAAGAAAAATAACTTTGAGATTCATTGTGTTTTTGTCTGTTCTTCCAACAGGTTCCCAGACCAAAGGCAAAAATGACCAAAAGAGATCAGTCAGCCTCACAGCTTCTAGAGTTGTTGGCCAATGACCGACAGAGTCAGGCTGGTCACATGTTGTTCAATCTGAGTTCTGATTCGTCGGCTTTAATCAGAGAGGTCAGTACTTATGTTTAGTTTAACTTCAGTGAAAGTTTATGGCCAAACTGTAATGAAGAATGCTATAATTCACTGCAAAGCCAATTAAATAATTGATCTCTATGTACATAGTGATGCTGGAGAGGAAATTGTAAAGCCATTCTGTACAACTATATCATTGCTTTTAAAGGCTTTCAGTTTTTCTTATTCACTTTAAACGACAACCTTTGCACCTAAAAAGGAAATCAGGGATCAAAAATTTCACATTCGAAGATTGACTTCCCCAGAGTAAGCCATGCGTCAGTCCCAATAGGTCGTGCTTCTGACATCCATTCATAATGCCATAAGCAGCCAATCAAGTGTCTTTTTTTTTTTTTTTCCTTCCCAAAAAAAGCCTCATATTTTGAAACTGTCCTGCCCCTATGTACCATTTATTTGGCTAGGACTACCACTGTGTATCTGCAATTTGATGGGCAGACATTGGCTTTGACATGTCAAAAGTTAAAAATTCTCCAACTTTTCAAAAGCATCACCACCCTCCGAGACCCACAAGTTTGGCAATACTTGACAAAGGGAAAGATGGCGATGCTCAGGGCGCTTTAATTGGATATACTACATTTTTGCACGCAGTATTATATCACATTTTCTATATGATTTAGAAGGCTGTGTAAAAATGAACTTAATCAAACACTGCTGTTGTACTTTGTGTTGTGAAAAAAGTAAACTAATTGATGTGGGGGCTTGGAGGGGGTTGTTGGAAACAACCACAGTTTATCAATGATGTTTAAATAGTTGTGATTGATATTTTGTTTGCATTGGTAGAGACTGACCTATTTTTCTTGTGTAGGTGGTGGAGGCATTTGGCAATCCTCATGGTCAGGACTCTCTGTTTGAACTTCTCTGGGGTCCACAGGCCTCCACTGTGTCCTCTTTTATAGCAAATGATGACATTCGCTGTGTTAGCTCTATGGCTCCAGAGCTCTCTCAGCTGGCCAGATATGACACCGGTACAGAATTAATACTCTTTCTGAGGTAATGAAGAAGTCTGAAGTTGTAACTGTCTTCTGCGGTAGTAACGTTGTTGCATCCTTTGTAGGCTCCATCCTATTGCACATGGGTGATTTGCAACATCTGAGTTGGTTGGGGCTACAGTGGACTCTTCTGAGTCAAAGGCCACCTATGCGTGACTGGCTGCAGCAGCTCTTTCCCAGGCTTACACTGGAAACCTCAAAACTGGACACCAACGCACCAGAGTCGATCTGCCTACTGGATCTGGAGGCAAGTTCCCATCACAGAAACTGGTTTAATAGGCCTTTCTTATGAATTTAAAAGGAAGAATTGTATCGGATACAAAAATTCCCAAGATTATTCAAAAATAGGAGCTGTATTGAGAGGCACTGTAGATGTGTCTGCCAGATGTAATCAGCCAAATCATTATGGGTAAAGGTGTCTCTTCAACTGTATTTAGTAGATGGGCAACAGCACTTTCACTTGATAAAACTTTTTTCTTTTTAGTTTTATATCTGATTTGATGATTCTCTTCTTTGTTTAAAAAAAAAAAAAATCTGTGTTCTGTGTGTCCAGGTGTTTTTATATGGTGTGGTGTTCTGTAGCCACTGTCAGCTTCAGGAAAGGGCGAAGATCAACAGCGTCATGAACCAGCAGCAGCAGCAGCAGCTCTTTGAGCCTCGCTGCCTCCCTCTTCCTCTGCTGCTCCTCTTGAGCACTGACCGACAGAGGGAATGGTGGAATGCCATCTACAGCCTCATTCACAAACGAGCAGTGTGAGTGTCCAAACTGCCCAGGTTCATGTAAAATACAGCACATAAATGAAAAAGTTTAGAAAACCAGTTGCATTATTCTTATTTCCTAATCAAAGTTATTGATGTGATAGATTATATCCACATTCCCTAGGAAGATTTCCAATCAAAAGCCATAGTGTGCAAGCTGATGAAAATTATACAAAGCAAACCCCCACCCAAGTTTTTGTACTTCTTACCAGGGGACTAAACATGAATAGTGACACAGACACACACCCCACAAAGAAAAAATTGTAAGAATAAACTTGGAGTCTTCCAGCTACTATCCAGTTGTGCTTCTTTATTCTTACACTATTCATTTACTTACACAAAAAGCCCCAAAGTGTTTATTCATTTTACTGTAATTGATATGAAGTTCAAATGTGTCCATTTGTCCTCTTGCAGTCCCGGCACGTCAGCCAAACTACGTATGATTGTACAACATGGACTGAACACTCTGAGGGCCAGAGAGAAACATGGGCTTCAACCAGCGCTGGCCATCCACTGGGCTCAGTGTCTCAGTCAAACGGTACACGCACACACAGTTTACTCAGACTTAGTGGGTTTCCATGAATGGGTTCTCCTGACCTGATCATTATTTCTGATACAGATAAAAAGTTGAATTTTTGTTAACTGAGGTCAGATCCTATTTGAGAATTTTTCAGAACATTTTGGTTCATGCCACACGAAAGAGAAGGACATAATTTAGTTTTCAGGCTGGTTTGCTGCATGAGCATCATTCTAAGTTTAAACCTCCTTTGTTTGGAAATATTATTTTTACTCCTTTCAGACATATGGTTAGACGTGTTGGATGTAGCCCATTAGAACCTAAAGTGGTTGCTCTTCAGAAGCTGGGAGCCCCTCTAGTATGATTAACAGTGATCTTTTAAAGCAGTGGTGTGTCAGGACCCAAATGTGGGTTGCGGCCCTGTTTTCAGTGGGTTGTGGGCCTTTGCTTTAGGTAAACATAAAGCTGTGTAGTTTTTTGAATTTTTGTTGTTGTGTTTTGTTTTGGGGAGTACTTCTCAGTTGTTGCACTGTTTTTTCATCTTTGAAATCGTTAATTCTGAATAATCTGAGGTCTTAACTTGCATGATCTTGAAGTCAAAAAATTTCCTCAACTGGTGTCCCAGCTTTGCATTAAGGGTTGATGATGGGTCCTGAAACTATACCAGTTGAGAACCACTGCTTTAAAGTGTCTTGTGTCTGGAAGGTGTGGTAACAAAAAATGGCCACTGCTGTGTGGCACAAATGAGCACCACAAGCCATCAGAGCTCTCATTCAGAAATGTACCAAATTCAGAAAAAGAGATGGCAGATAACTAATAATAAAATCCTGGAGCTGCTGTCAAGGCCAAATTGAATGCAAATTAAAAAAAAGTCATGGTATTAAGAATCATGCTGAAGTAGCAGTGGGTGCAAGCTGCTTGTGGGGCAACAGCTGAAGTCCTGCTGCTCTTATGAGCAGTTGGGATGTGGAGTCAGAAATGCAAACATTTGACAGGATCAGTCAGCCGACTTCCACTAAGAATGAGGAAAAGACCAGAGGTCCTGAAGTATGCCCCTCAGTTCAAGGGCATACAATGACCTCTTAGTTCTGTACATATGTCCATCATCTATCTGGTGCAGTGATCAATACTGTATGATGATGTGAATCATCACAAGTGCAATATACACTAGTCTTGTCATTGAATATTTATTGATGCCTATATACTGCACATACTCAGATAAATAAACATGGGTATTCTTTAATATTTTTATTTTTGGAATTTTGTTTTAGATATTTTTGTTTTGCTAGTTTTGACACTCTTACTGTACCACATCTGCTCTTGTTCTTTGGTGTTGCAGAAATGCAGTTTCCCCATTTTGGGACAAATAGTTGTTTTGTTTCTCCTCCTCTTCTCAACCTGAATGCTGGCCAGTATTTTACCTCTCAAACTGTGACATAAATGGGATTTCTGTCTGTATCTATAATTTATTAACCTTATAGTCATTTAAACTCAGAGGCTGCACAGTCAGCCAAAAAGTGTGCAGCAACATTGGTATACACTGTGCAGACACTTGCACCTTCACAGCTGTTCCTTGTTGTTGTGCAGCTGCTGAACAGAAGTAACTGTGATATGTCCAAACAGTCATATCTGAAGCCTCTATCACCATGTGTCATTTTGTGGTAGGACTTGTAACAACTGAAGAAATGTGTTTAGCGGATACTGCAGATCATTCGTGCATTAAGCTAATATGAAAGGTTCTTCTTTTTCTGACATCTGCATGTGTTTGTGTGTTAATCAACAGGGAGGTGGCGTGAACTCGTACTACGACCAGAAAGAGTACATCGGCCGCAGTGTCCACTACTGGAGAGTTGTTCTCCCTCTGTTGGAGAAAATCAGAAACAGACGCAGCATACCAGAACCCCTCGACCCTCTCTTCATACACTTTTCGTCCAAGGATATTCAGGTTGATGTAGTTCTCAAATTTCCATTCTTAACTAAAATATTTAATGCAATTAGAGAAATCTCAAGTCTCGACTCTTACTAAGTGTATCTATGTGCATTTTGTGTTCTTCAGATTTCTTCTGTGAAAGGTTATGAAGGGGAAGCTAAAATAGTGTATGCTGTTCTCCTTGACATTGAAGGCAAAACAGAGGAGGCTATTGCCACCCTGGAAAGCATCAATAACATGTTGTCCAGCTGGCATTTAGCACAGGTAAATACTGACTGACACACGGCTGTTCATAGAAACTTGAATGACTTCCTGTTTGATCTAGCTTTTATGGAAACACTAAGGACTGGCAGGACTGTCTTTGTTTTGGTTCTTTATTCTGTCTTACTGTAGAAAATGACAACTTTAACTCAAAATTTCATCAGTTACATCAGAGACCAAAGTAGTTTAAAATAAAGATGTTCAGGTGGTTCAGGTTATTAAAAAAACACTTATGCTCTTTTCATAGTATGGCATTTGTGTTTAAAGTCTAACTAAAGAAATACTTTATTTGGCTACCTCACAAAGATGACAATTTTTAATAAAAATTATATTTATTATTGACTTTCGTCTGGACCATCATCGTTTTCTTTATTCTCCTTGTTTAATACAATGCTTGGTGATTCTGTTGCAGATCTATCAACGCCTGTCAGAGGAGGCCAGCAATGGCGTTGAGGAGACCCAAGACAGGTGTATCACATTTTTGAGGAAGTTCAGAACCTATCTCTTAAAGATCTACAATGCCAGTGCAGATGACATCAATAAGGTTAGTCATTCATTATGAAGCTTCAAACAACCAAAATAAACATTTGTAAATATTTTTAATGGAAGAGTAATGGCACATTTTGTGAAGTTTCTTCTAATGCTTTTAGTTCTCAGTTTGAACTCTTTTGCTTTTACACCCATTTTCTTCTTTTTATGTCTCAGCTACCAGTGCCCATGGAGGAAATTGTGGATCTCCTGAATGATGTAAGCCAGCAGCTGGGGGAGAATACAGAAGACATGGATGAAGAGAACGAGAATGAGGTGGACCATCAAAAAAGTCTGGTTCACTCCAGCCCCGCTCGTCCCACAGTGACCAGTCCAACCATAGCACACATCAAGTTTTCTACTCCTTCTCCTAACAAAAGCATCGTCTCTCCTTCTAAAAGACTGGCAAGTGCAGATTATTAGACTATTGTCATTAAGGAAACTGTTTTGTGCTTGTCATATTAATTGCATAAATCCCAGATTTAATTTTGAAAATGACATTGAAAAATTATTTCCACCTGTCTTTCAGATTTCTCCAAAGACACCACCTCACTGGGTTGAGGACCAAAAAAGTCTCCTTCAGATGTTGTGTCAGCAAGTCGAAGCCCTTAAGGTTAGGTTTGGAGTTCAAGCATCTTACATAAAAATACAAAATACTTAGGTTTCTCATTCCACCATTATGTCTAACACAGTGTCTTGAAGATACTGTTGTGTTTATTTATTTATTCATTAAACCTATTTTGCAGAATGAGGTTCATGATCTGAGACACAATGCCTCAGCAAATGCAGGCTCTCCTCATCATAGGATGTATGGGGAAAGTTATAGGCCAGAGGGCCTGCAGGAACCTTTTACCCCAGTCCAGTCTTACCATGGAGCCCCCCTAACAGGTTAGTCTGCTATACAGATCTAACCTATATGAAATAATTTTTTCTTCTTCATTTATTAATGAAGTGTTCTTCCCTTCTGAAGTGGCCACCACAGGCCCCTCTCTGTACTACAACCAGTCTCCAGCTTACAACTCTCAGTATCTCCTGCGTCCTGCAGCAAACGTAACCCCCACCAAGGTAATTGTCATTTTAATCCTGGTTTACAGTTGTGTACATACACAGCTCAAGTTAAGTAATATTTGCTTTTCGTTCTTCATTTACACAGGGCCCAATGTATGGCGTGAATCGTATGCCACCCCAGCAACATATGTATGCTTACCAGCAGCCCACTCACACACCTCCACTGCCGACAGCTCCAGCCTGTATTTATCCTTCTCAGGAACAAGTATTTGCTGCCCCTCTTCGCTTTGAATCCCCAGCCACAAGTCTCCTTTCACCATATAGTGAAGAATATTATGGCCAGAGTGTTACTCAACAGACCACTAACCCTCCTCTGCCTGAACCAGGCTACTTCACCAAGCCATCTGTAGTTCCTGTCCAGCCTCCAAAGAGCATTGAGGGGAAGCCTGTGGACTTTGGCAAGCTGTCCTTTAGCCAGCAGGCTCCTGCTGAAGTCCCCAGAGTACCTAGTTTTGGTGCTGGGGCAGTTGCCCAATCAACACCTTCGACTGCTTTTAAATTTAATTCCAACTTCAAATCTAATGATGGAGACTTCACTTTCTCAGCTTCCCAATCCAAGCAGGGTGAAAGTTTGCTTAGTCTACTCACAGCAGACATTCCTCCCAAAGCAGACAGTGTTTCAGAGAAGCCCCCAGCCCAGGAACAACCCCCCAACCAATCAGGCATCTTTACCTTTGGCAATAAAAATATTACAAGCTTCTCATTTGTTGAGTCTACACAGAACCCAGCCAGTGGAAGTGTTTTTGGGAAAGTGGAGCAGCCCTTTAAATTTGGCGATGGTACCGAGTTGTTTGGTGTTGCCAAATCTACAGCAGAGGACGGAAGAGCAGCAGAGAGCGACAATGATAGCACGCATGCTGAAGAAGATGAAGATGGGCCGCACTTTGAACCCATTGTACCTCTTCCTGATAAAGTGGATGTGAAAACGGGGGAGGAAGAAGAGGAGGAAATGTTTTGCAACAGGGCAAAGTTGTATAGGTTTGACACAGAGACAAAAGAGTGGAAAGAACGTGGAATTGGCAATGTTAAAATCCTTAAACACAACACTAAAGGGAAGGTCCGCCTCCTGATGAGAAGGGAACAAGTTCTTAAGATCTGTGCAAACCACTACATTACCGCTGATATGCTTCTCAAACCAAATGCAGGCTCTGACAAATCCTGGGTCTGGAATGCCATTGACTATGCAGATGAAGAGCCTAAGCCAGAGCAGCTAGCCATCCGCTTCAAAACAGTGGATGAGGCATCTCTTTTTAAAGCCAAGTTTGAAGAAGCCCAAAAAGTAGCCCTCAAGTCCCCAGAAAAGCAAACTCAGCAAGAGAAGAAAGATGAAAGCTCAAAAGATTTAGAATCACTGGCAGCTAAATTTGCACCTAAAGCAGGGGAATGGGAGTGCACCGTCTGCTGTGTACGAAATAAACCTACAGATGTGCGGTGTCAAGCATGTCAACATCCCAATCCCCAGTCTGCATCAAAACCAGAAATTCAGGCTGTTGGTGAAACCAAAGCAAGTCCATTTACTTTCAAATTTGGTACAGATTCATCAAAACCAAATACTGCTGGCTCTACTTTTACTGGATTTGGTGGTTTTGGAGCCACAATACCCTCTTCATTTACATTTGGCACCAGCTCCTCCACACCCGCTGACACGGCAGCCAGTACATTTAATTTTGGCTTTGGCTCTCAGGTTGCCAAAAAGCCAGAACAAGAGCAGTGGGACTGTAACAAGTGCTCCGCAAAGAACGAGGCCTCTGCAGACAGTTGTGTAGCTTGTAAAGCTTTGAAAACTGCAGCCAAAACAACTGCCACAGCACAACCCCCACCAGCACCAACAGATGTGCCAGCAGCACAGCCCTCTGTGTCTGGCATTGAGTCTTTAAGCGCACAGTTTGGCAAGAAGCCAGGACAATGGGACTGTGATGTATGTGAAGTGAGAAACGAACCTTCTGCTAATAAATGTGTTGCTTGTAACAGCCCAAACCCAACTTCAAAACCAAAAAGTGGGGATCCAGTTGTATCAAATCTACCAGCTGCTTCAGGGTTTGGGGCCAATTTTGCTAAGAAAGATGCCCAGTGGGACTGCAACACCTGCCTGGTGAGAAATGATGCGTCAGCAGCCAATTGTGTTTCCTGCAGTACTCCCAATGATAATCCCTCTTTAGAAGCCATTTTTGGAAAGAAGGAAGGACAATGGGATTGTGATGCTTGTCTGGTGAGAAATGAACCATCTGCCAATAAATGTGTATCATGTCAGACCCCAAATCCCAATGCCAAAAGTACAAGCAGCTCTGCTTCTTCAGCCTCTACCTTCAGTTTTACCTTTGGAGCTAAAACTTCTTCAGACCAGCCTGCCGGAACTGGATTTACGATACCATTTGGAAGTAGCACGCCTTTCCAGTTTGGTCAAAGCAAAGATAAAAACTCAGCTGACTCTTTCAAGTTTGAAACTCCCAAGTCTGTATCTACTAGTACTAGTACTAGTTCTTCAGGCTTCTCTTTTTCAATGCCCATTCCAGCCGGTGGCTTTAAGTTTGGCATTCAGGAGCCTGCAAACGATTCAGCCTCACCTGACGGCCAAACACCATCAGGGTCAGCCTCCAGTGTTCTTAAAAACATAGCTGACAAACACAAGGAGAATGAAAATGCATCCAACCCTTCAGAGGGCCAAGTTGAGCAAAATCAAAATCCATTATTTGGTGGGAAAAACATGTTCAGTTTTGCAGACTTGGCAAAATCATCTGGAGAGGACTTCCAGTTTGGTCAGAAAGATCCCAATTTCAAAGGTTTCTCTGGGGCTGGGGAGCAGGTGTTCTCATCACTCCAGACAACACCCACCAAGAAAGAAGCCTTAAATGAACAAGAGGATGATGGCATGTATAAAACAGAGGAAAATGATGATATCCAGTTTGAACCAGTTATCCAAATGCCTGAGAAGGTGGATGTTGTGACAGGGGAGGAGGATGAACAGGTTTTGTATTCTCAGCGTGTCAAACTGTACAGGTTTGACTCCGGTCAGTGGAAGGAACGTGGTGTGGGAATGCTCAAATTCCTCAAAAACAATACCAACGGTCGGCTAAGGGTGCTCATGAGAAGAGAGCAGGTTCTGAAGGTATGTGCCAACCACTGGATCACGACCACTATGAACCTGAAGCCACTGGCAGGCTCAGACAAAGCATGGATTTGGATGGCCAGTGACTTCTCTGATGGGGATGCTAAACTGGAGCAGTTGGCTGTGAAATTTAAAACCACAGAGCTTGCTGAGGAGTTCAAGGAGAAGTTTGAAGAGTGCCAGAGACTTCTCTTAGATATCCCATTGCAAACCCCCCACAAGTTGGTCGATACAGGGAGAACAGCACACCTCATTCAGAAAGCCGAGGAAATGAAGTCTGGTTTGAAAGACCTCAAATCATTTTTGACAGACGAGAAAACAAAGATCAAAGATGATGAATCCCAGGGAGACATTACAGCTCCCGGTGAGGTTTCAAGCTTTATGATCAAGCCTCATGGCGAAACCACCGGCCCGACCTTGGAGTGGGACAACTATGACCTAAGAGAAGAAGCTTTAGATGATACAGCTGACTCATCTGTCTATGCTTCACCCATTGCCAGCAGCCCTCTGAGAAAGAACCTCTTTCGCTTTGGGGAATCCACTGGTGGGTTCAGCTTCAGTTTCCAACCTGGAATCAGCCCCTCCAAGTCTCCTGCTAAGCTCAACCAAAGCAGAGCCTCAGTCGGTACCGATGACGAGCAGGACACAACTCAGGATGAGGAGCGGGATGGCCAGTACTTTGAGCCTGTCGTTCCATTGCCTGATTTAGTGGAGATTTCAACAGGAGAGGAAAATGAACAGGTGGTCTTCAGTCATAGAGCCAAACTGTACCGCTACGACAGGGACATGGGACAGTGGAAGGAGAGGGGTATTGGAGACCTTAAGATCTTGCAGAATTATGACACCAAACGAGTGAGGCTGATAATGAGGAGAGACCAGGTACTTAAGATCTGCGCTAACCACTGGATCACAGCAGTCATGAGGCTGGAACCTATGAAGGGTGCAGAGAAGGCTTGGGTCTGGAGTGCTTTGGACTTTGCTGAAGAAGGAGAGGGAAAGGTTGAGCAGCTGGCTGTGAGATTCAAACTGCAGGACACTGCAAATGCATTTAAGCAGGTCTTTGAAGACGCCAAGACTGCACAAGAAAAAGCACAGCTCATGAATCCGGTGACATTACGACTTGCAACATCACAAGATGGTGGAGCAGCAGGAGCTGCAAGCCCTGCTTCAACGGTCTGTGGCAAAGCAGCTATTGCTGTTCTGGAAGAAACAACAAAGGAACGTACAGAGCCTTCTCCTGACAGTAAGCCGTGTGCAGCTGGATCTCAGAGTCCAGTCAATCCCACCAAGACTGTGATGTCTCCCCCCAAGTTTGTCTTTGGGACAGATACCCTTCAAAAGATTTTTGGCACCCCTAAATCTCAATCTGAGACTCTGACAACTGCATCTGATATGAAGGCCAAAGATTCTGGTTCTCCTCCCAAGACGTCAGTTGCTGCTCCTGCGTTCAATATGCACACAGGTAAAAACAAAAGGTCTTTTTGTAAGATATACTCTTCATTTTTATGTCTTATTCCATCTCCATTCCATTGTTCCTTCATCTACAGCAACATCACATTTTTCATACAACAGATTCTAGTTTTAGTTCTCCCTAATTTATACTTTTTATATGTGCATCTAACAGTGTGCAAAAAAAGTATATAGAATATTTTTAAGTTGATATTTAAGTTGCACACCCAGAGTATTATTTCAAAACTGTTTTTAATATTATTACATCCAGTCATCGCACGGCTGTAGGATTTTTCACATTTGAAATTTTTTGGTATTGTTTTTTAATAACACCACCCTCACAATTAGTTTCTCTTCGCCCAACAACCCATTATCCTTCAGGGCTGGACTTTAGGCTTTTCAAAGATAACCCAATGGCTTTTTGGACCAGCACTCCCACCACCCAATTTGAACCCCCAGGTACTCTGATTACTGCAGTGTGTGTTAACACCTCTCAGTTGTCACCTGGCTGACCCCTACTACTACTAGAAAACCTATAACCTGGATGCACGGAGTGGAAAAGCAGCAGAGCTAATGTCTTGCATGTTTAGTGTGGTAAAGTTCAATTTTTATTGTTAAGAGTTTAGTGATGATAAACCTGCACATATGACTTGAGGATCTTGCACATAAATATTCTCATAAAGTTACATAAGATTAATTTTGTAGTTGCAAAATTCATCAGGGTCAGAAGGGAAAGGAATGTAGTTAATTTACATAATTTTTATAAAAGACACTAACTGTATTGAAACCAGTTTCATTTATGAACTTAGAAAAAAACTGTTTATTAATAGCATTACAAATCAGTCGTCTTACATTTGTCACCTTTTTCATTTGGTCTTTTGATGGTTCACCTTATAGTAACCATGTATAAACCTGTCAGACAGATTTTGCTCGACGACTAATGCTTTATTAATTAGGTCTATATTTTCTATCCCTGCCTAACAGCAGATTTCACTTTAGTAGACTCTGACAGTTTCTGGCACAACTTGACCTACTTCTATGGTGCAGTGAGGAGGGAGAAGGCTTAAAAAATGTCTTTAAAAAAAACAAAAGACACAAAAAAAACACTATTTTTAAAGTCTCTTACACTCTGCTTCATGCATATGTTTTGGAAGTTGCTTTTTTTTCCATCTTTACGAATGCATTAAAAAAAAAATTAAAACATCAAACCAAAGGGAATGATGATGCTGGAAATGTTGAATTTTATTGTCATCTTAACCATTGTTATATTCAGTAATTGCTGTGGCCAGACTCAAACTAGAGTTTTGGAAAGAAGCAGGAGGCACTTCACTATGAGTAGCTGTCTTTAAGGTGTAATGAGAGTA
Organism: Zenarchopterus dispar; assembly: GCA_028564865.1. NCBI lineage: Eukaryota > Metazoa > Chordata > Actinopteri > Beloniformes > Zenarchopteridae > Zenarchopterus > Zenarchopterus dispar. The sequence continues at coordinate 6,794,234 of JAOWBL010000014.1, read as the reverse complement.
GAGGTTGTTTCTTTCTAAGTGTAATACAAACGTCACATGTGCCATTTTTAGTGCAGGGTGTGAAGCAACAGAATGAAATGTAATACTGCCTGTTTTGACTTGTCTGCATATCAGCAAAGACTAATTAGAGGTGTGAAGCTGAAGTATTACTTTACACCACTTAGTGTTGGAAATATAGCAGAGCAATATGAAATAACGCTGCCACAAAAAAAGAGCCCATGAAGAATGTTGTTGTCTCTGACTGTAGCAAACTGCATGCATACCATTCATTGTGCCATGCATGATATTTTCTTGTGTGGGTGTACCTAACACTTGTTTGTTGAACCAAAAATAATTGAAACCAGCTTGATTCATCCCCTCTAAAGAGCCCTCCTCCAGCATGAGCTGATATTTACTTCTTCTTCATGTTTCTGTCATAGGGCCACCTCAGGCAGGAGGAGGTGATTCAGGGTGTGATGGCGACTCCGAGGTGGAGGTTGTGTTTGTCAGGGAGCCCACTGCTGAACAAGCTGCTTTAGCCAAGAGACTCCTGCTGCCGCCCACCTTCTTCTGCTACAAAAATGAACCAGGATACGTTAGCGACGATGAAACTGATGGTGAGAGCGGAGGACATGACGGACATGTATTATTTACTATAATGCCATCAAAAGTAATTAATATTGCCATCAAAAAATAGATATTCAAAGTTTGAAGTGTACATTGTTATATTGCATATTCACCCAATGATTTTTGAATACAGCCTGTACTGTTGTGGCAAGAAGATTGACATTTCTTGTTTTTTAAATGTGTGGGAAATGATCACTGATTTTTTTTTACTTTTTTTTTTTTTTTTTTTTTTTTTTTTTTTAAAGACGAGGATTACGAGTCAGCTGTGAAAGCCTTGAACGGAAAGCTCTACCCCGATCCTCCTGAAGCTGCAGCTTGTGGTGACGGTGAGTCTTTGAAACCCTTTATTGGATTATGTTAATGATCTCTTTAAAATGAGATTTGAACATTTCTGATGATCTGCCACACTATTTCATCCTGAGTTAGACCCCTGTAGAAATTGGACTACATTAATTAGTAATGCATGCGAGTCAGCGTCTCACAGTAAACTGGTGTGTGCTGCATTCAGAGCCAGACTGCCAGGTGGTGTGGGAGAAGAAGCCAACACCAGAAGAAGAGGAGAAAGCCAAGAGCCTCCAGCTTCCACCTACATTCTTCTGCGGCCTGAGCATCACAGACAGCGACCCAGACCACGACAAGCCCGAAGACTTTGAGACAGAACTCCGCAAAGTTCAGCATGACCTGGTAATGGATGCAAAGGTCACAGAGTTTGTAAAGGACACAATTTAAAATTATGTCAACAAATGATATCTAGTAACAGGCAGCATCTTCATGTTCATCTGAAACATTTCATCTTGAAGACGTGTTATCCTGCACTATATGGCTGTCACTGGTACGAGTGTCGCATGGATCAATAAAATTAGTTTCATTTATTTCAGGTTGCTCAGTTAAACAGAGCTGAGGAGGACCTGAGTACTCCAGAAGGCACAACCGCAGGTCCATCCAGCAGTGACGGGGCCGTGGGCAGCACGTCTACAGCAGATGATCAGACTTCAGATCAGCCGACGGAGACTCGGAGTGAAACTCCCAGCAGCAGCGCTCCTATTGACCTGTCAACTAAGAAGAACCCCGAGTCTACGACCGACACAGTGACTGATGCTGAGGCTCCGACTGCTGCGGCAACTGGTCAAGGTCGAGAAACTTCATCAGTCTCTTCTTCACTACAGAAATAATCTCATCTTACGTATATTCTACATGTAACATTGTATTTTAGGGTGTTGTAGTTGCACATCTGGATTTTTATTTCCTGACCTTTGAACTTTTTATAGAAGTTCATCATTGCTGCTAGAGTAATCTAAACGTCCCTGTTGACGGTCAGTTTCAGGATTATTGTGTTCTCTGTTGTTGTGGAGGAAAAAAGCAAAGAATAATTGATGGATTATTAGATGTCTCGATGTCCAAAATGTAAAAAGAAGATAGCTTTTAGTTAATTATTTAATGATTTGTTTCTATCTAGATTCCTCAACTTTTGGCTTCAACTCGGACGCAGGATTTTCTTTTGCTGACTTGGCCAAGAACACAGACGGATTTGCATTTGGAAAACAAGGTTGGCTTTGACATCGTCGTTCTCGACCAGTTCTTTATGTTGTTGTTGTTGTTGTTGTTTAGATGCTGTGAAACATAATTTCCTCATGGTTTTTTGTTTTTTTTTTAAAACACAGACTCCAATTTCTCATGGGCTAATGCTGGAGCCATGGTATTTGGGTCTGCTGTGTCCTCTGAACAGAAAAACAACCCAGAAGAGGAAGGAAGTGATGAAGAGGAGGCTCCTAACAACGTGGACATTCACTTTGAACCCATAGTGTCACTTCCTGAGGTAACCTAATTACATTTAGTCATTCAGTCTTTAAAAATAAAGAAGCACACTTCATCCTCAGATGTTGTGTGGCTCTCAGGTGGAAACAAAGTCTGGTGAGGAAGATGAGGAGATCCTGTTTAAGGAGCGTGCCAAGCTGTACCGGTGGGACCGGGACCTGGGCCAGTGGAAGGAGCGAGGCATCGGGGACATCAAGATCCTCTTCCACCCAAGCAAACATTTCTATCGAATCCTGATGAGGAGGGATCAGGTGCTGAGAGTTTGTGCCAACCACACTATCGCCCAGTCGATGGAGCTTAAACCTATGAATGCCTCAGCTAATGCGCTGGTCTGGACTGCCACAGACTACTCAGGTACAAATGCTGATTCAGTCTTGGTAACGGTCATTCACAACACAACAGATCACAACAGAACTGCTTCTACTGAATGTATAAGCGATTCAGCTGACTTTTGTCTTGATTAGCTTAACAAATTAAACTGAAGATACTGTATGTGGTCAGTTCTGGTTTTCAGCTCGCTTTTATTTATTTATTTATTTTATTCCCAACCAGATGGTGATGGTGTAGTGGAACAGCTGGCAGCAAGGTTCAAAAGCCCAGAGATTGCAGAGTCCTTCAAGAAGATCTTCTGCGAGTGTCAGAGCCGCATGGGCCAGAGTAGCGGCGATCCTTCATGTATCTTATGGCCACAGATGTCCAGAGTCCAAGAACACTCCAGGAAGACAAACCCACAGGTGTTCCTCAGAGTTTCTGCTGACGAGCAGCCCCTGGGAACCATCACGCTCGAGCTTTTCTCCCACATTGTTCCCAAGACTGCAGAGAACTTCAGGGTTCTCTGCACCGGCGAGAAAGGCTTTGGGCTGAAGAACTCCATCTTCCACAGGGTCATACCAGACTTCATGTGTCAGGTGAGGATGACGAGGTTGTTATCAGAATTAAATGATTAAGAGAGTGAACTCTTCTCAGATCATCAGCTCCTCATTAGTGTGATGTTGCATTCAATCACTGATGATGATTAGTGTCATAAGGATTTTAAAAAAAAATAGGCTGTCCAGTGGCAAATAATCTGTAAACACAATTTTGCCACAAAACTTAAACAATGTTGTGAAATTTAGATGATGCAAAAGCACCGAGTGCACAGTTGTTTTAAGTCATGTCATACTTCAACATCTTATTTTCTCCGTTCATAATAAGACCTTCCAAAGACAATGGAGGCATAGAAACTCTTTAATTTTGATAGATTAAGTTTCTATAATCACTCCAGTTGTCATTTTTCTTGAACGAATCGTGACGAGGCAATATCTTAGACGTGGAGCCAAATACGTATGAGGTCATGATTCACCTTGTCACAGAGGAGCAGCAGGTTCACAAGTCTAACTGTTGAGTTATGTGAAGCAGTAACTTCTCTTATTTCACTTGCTACATCAACCACGGCGGTGCCGGTTCCTACAGAAAAACAAATTATTCTTTTGGTTAAATCATGTGACCTGTAGATGTGGAAAACATGTTTATATTGCTGCCCCAGCCCCATCCACCCACCCCCACCGAACTGATGGAAAAGGCAAATATCAACAGTTTTATAGTGTCTGATTTAGGGCTACAAAGATTAATCAATATAGTTGACAAAAATTGATGACAAAATAAGTTCTCAACAAATTAAATCAGTTAGTTGGTTACGTCATCACACGTCTGTTTCGTGCGGTGGATAGGAACATAAAACACTTCCTAAAGAAATAACATTCTTGTTTCTTTTAATGACATCAGTCAGTATAACAGCATAAAAGAAGTTTTAAAAAACTAAGATATTTGTCATTTATTTCTTCTTTGTAAGATGTACTGACAAAAATAAAGATTATCTTATCAATTAAACTTCATAACTGTCACCACTCAAAGCTAGTCACCATTGGAAAACTCTTAATTTTTGCTCTTTAGAAATTGTTTAAACTTTGATTTCCACCAGTCATTTAGGACCAGCTGTAGTGAGAATAAACTTTACAAATGTTACTCTAAATACGCGTGACATGCTGGTGAATCTTGTCTCGTAACTTCAAAAGTCCTGCGCGCCTCGTAAACATTCGTATATGTGCACAAAAATCTAATTCTCTGGTTTCTGGTCTTTTTTTTCTTTCGGCTGATCCGTTCAGGGGTCGCCACAGTGACTCAGCAGCCTCCGTCTAACCTTATCCTCTGGATCCTCTTCTCTCACATCAACTAACTTCTTGTCATCTTTTCAGTAGTTTTTTTTTAAATTTTCTACATATCTTTAAAGCAGGAATATAAGAAGTTCTCTGCCAAACCTGTTGTGGACGACAGGATGATGAAGTTTTATGTTGACCGTCATGCATAAGTGTAGAGAGTTGATAGATCAAAAAAACAAACTTCCTCTTGTTTTGTTTTTTTTTTTTTTTGTTTTTTTTAATAGCTTCATGAGCAGCAGTTTGTTCATTACACAAGTTATATAAATCCCATATTTTTGCCTGAAGAAATTCTTTTAAATGTTTTTTGTTAGTTGACACTTGCCTTAATCTTTGGCTAATTTTAAAAACTAATAACTAAATAAAATGGTTTATGAGCGTTCATAATTTGATAAATCATTTCAACAATTTATAGCTTAATAGACTAACAAAATAGTCGTTAGTTGCAGCCCTATTCTTTCTTTATTTATTTTTTTGAGGTGTGAAATTTCAATCAGGTGTATTTTCAGTTCAGATTTCCAATTTGATTAATTTTACGAGTAATGAAGATGGATCTATGGACTAGAGGCGAGAAAGGCAATGGTTCAAAAGCATCTGGATGGCTGTTGCTTTAGTTTTTTTATATATAATTTTTTTTATCTCTGGTAAAAACGAACATATGATGATGATGATGTTATTCATGCAACATTACTAACATGTATTACTTTGGCGTTGCAGGGTGGTGACATCACCAAGAGCGATGGGACGGGTGGAAAGTCCATCTACGGCAGCATGTTTGAGGATGAGAACTTTGATGTTCGGCACACAGGTCCTGGGATCCTGTCGATGGCTAATCGAGGCCGCGACACCAACAATTCTCAGTTCTTCATTACGCTGAAGAAAGCTGAGCATCTGGACTTCAAACACGTGGCTTTTGGTTGGGTTCGGGATGGCATGGACGTGGTGCAGCAGATGGGAGAGCTGGGCACGAAAGGAGGCGCTCCCACGAAGAAGCTGCTTATCACAGACTGTGGACAGTTGTAGCTTTTTGAAAACTAAGATTGATTTAATTGACATTAAAGTCAACAAAGACTTTGGATAGCTGTGTTATACTGTGCAGTGCACATGCTCCTAAAACTTCAGGCCCACTGACACGTCTCCCCAGCGGTGTGGAATTGGAAACTATTTCAGTGTCCTACTATGTAGTTGCAAATGGGAATACAGTTTTGTTATTTAAAAGAGGTGGCTTTTGGAGCAAATGCTATATATCTTTGGTCTTTTGCACTTGCTTCTTAATCATCTGTCATTTTATTTTTTTGTGTATAAATTGTACATGGACTTATTTTTAATGTTTGTTCTTTTGTCATGCTTGTTCTTGCTTTGAATGTACCAATCCTCTTCAGTCCCATTCTGTCTTTCTCTTTTTGAGGGAGTCTTAAATGTAGTTAGAAGGCAAGCTGATGCGAGTTCACCTGCTGGTTTGTAACGATGGCCTCTGCCCTCTCTCTGGTTACTTTTTACTGGAGCGCACTCATTTTCTTTCTTGGTTCAGGTAATCGGACTTCACACTTGTTCACGTGAACTGAAGTTTTTCTCACTGTGTTGCCCTTTGGCTGGAGAGTCGCCAGATGATACATCTGGTTTTGAATTTTACAAAGGAGATCCATTACATGTATAGATTATCACAATTAAATTCAAAATGGTGCTTAATGTACCAGAATATGCTGATTAAGAAATAAAGTTGATTTACAAGTAATGTGTGGTTTTTGGGTTTTAAGAGTATGTATGAAAACATATATTAAGAGCCTGATTCAAACTAAATGTGATGGTGACTAAGTCATTCATATTATGATTTGTTTTTTTTTTCTTTTCTTTTTTTTTGATAATACGGCTCATCTTAAATAGTCATTACCTTTAGAGAACAAAGACTGAACTCATCAAAATGATATCTTCAAAACAAATCAAAAGAAATTACATTAAAATATAGATATTGTGACACTATCAAAACATAATTTATGTTAGGTGGCAGAAGCATAAAATTGTCACCTCTGGTAGAAAAATTAAGCTGTATCTGCACAAACAATACCTTTTTAAATATATTACAATATCATGTTTGAACAGACTGAGGCTATTACAATATATCTAAAGTTTTACAATATGTTTATTTTGTAAAAACCTGTTCATATCTTGTAGAAATGTAAAACATCTTTTTAAAATGTTAATGGTCAGGAGAGATGGGCCTCACTCTTAAATGGCATCCAACCTTTGTGTTGTCCTGGGGTCATTCTGACCTCAAATGAAATCTTGTTTCAACTCAAAAACAGGGAGTACTTTTATGTTGGCAAGCTCTAAAGGCCTTGTATTTCAAAATGAAGGGATAAATTAATGGTAATAGGTTGGATTGAAGTAAGACTAAAGGTGTAACACAATCTATTAACAATTTTTTATTAACTGCTTCAAATATTAGTCAAACCCAGCCTGGTCAAGCTTTTCAAAATATGTTGTAATTTTTTTTAATTTTTTTTTTTCTGTTTTAGTGTAATATGTATAATGTAACAATGTGGTGATATATTGTTCAAACAAGAAAAATATATTACGTTAATTTTTTTTTTTTTTTTTTTGATGGGGCGGCATCTCTACTTCCTCAAATACCGGAAGTCCCTGTATCACGTGGGTGCAGTAACACTTCTGGCCGCTGTATTTCAGGCGGCAGTAAATCATAGTTGAAGCCGAGCCTTGGTGACGTCAGCAGGATGTAAATTGGACGCCTCGCGGCCTGCTCGCTCTTTTTCCTCTGTCGCGCTGTTGGGGCGGTTGGCCTGCACTCTGTCTCCTGAACGTTTAACACCCCGGCAGCGAAAATGATCATCTACAAGTGTGTCATCACTGGTGAGTGTTTACGGGTTTGTGTTGTACCCCACGCGTGAGGCTGACGGTTCTGTCGCGGAGGTTATCTTTGTCCCGTTAACGCCGGTAAAGGCGACGCTGTGCCGGGCTAACTCGTGTACGCCGACCGTTGCTCCTTTTTTGCTTGTTAGCTCGTAGCCTCGACTGGAAACGAGTCACCGGAAAGTTTTCTGAAAACTAAGAAACCGAGTCGAATCACGAGGAAAGCTCGGTTCTGGCTGGTTTTGTTTCGTAACTTCGGCCCTGGGTGTTGAAGTTGGCTGTATGGCCTGGTTGCAGTTTTGTTTCTGTCCGGTAGCTTTCTTCAGAGTTGGCCCGGCCTCTGGCAGCTAATCTCAACACCAGATCAAGTCTTTTATATTTATAAACTTTTAAATCGGGCCTCTCAACCTCTCGGTTTGTTTCTTTTTACGAACCCACTTGTCGGGTCGAAGAGTACGCTTTGTACTGTTTCGTTTTCCTTTGTTTATTTAGTTTTAATTTTTTTTTTTTTTTTTTTTTACAGGTGATGAGATGTTCTCAGATATTTACAAAATAAAGGAATCTGAAAATGGGATCTTTTACATCGTTGAAGGAAAGGTGAGTTGGTGAATACGGTAACGTGTTTTCTGACGTCATGGTGGTTGTAGCCGTGACTCATACAGCCAAAGTTGCAGAGTGAAACTGCTGCTCGTCGTGGGTTTGTGAAGATCGGGCCCTAACACAATCCCTGACAAATCATTTATTCCCAATCCACAAATCAGATGGGGGGGGGAAATGGGCTCATTGACGTAGCCAGTCTTCACCAGCTGATGTCTGATGTTCCCAAACTCCTACTCCAAATTTTTACAACTTGAGGAGCACCGAAATAGAAAAGATCATTTTTATTTTTGCATAGCCTTGTTGTAGTGGGTGTAGTTGGAGACTCAGTCCCTAAACAACCCAAATACTCCCTGTGTGGGACACCAATCCTCAGATTGCCCCCAAGTCGCCCAAGCTGATGATGGTCCAGATAAATGAAGATGTCTGTGTAAGGGATCCACTGACAACCATATTCCAGATCAGTGTATGGATCCCCATGATGTGTTGTGATTTTGTTTCAAAAATTTATCACTATTGTCTCCAGCTTCATGTGTCTGTTTTGTACTTCCAGACCGTCACCAGAACAGAAGGGTTTGATGATAGTTTAATTTCGGCCAACGCCTCTGCTGAGGAGGCAATTGAAGGCAACGAGTCAGCCACCGTCTCTGGCGTAGACATCGTCCTCAACCACAAGTTGCAAGAGACTGGATTTGATAAGAAGGGTTACTTGGGTTACATTAAGGACTACATGAAGGCGTGAGTAAATCTGGAGATGTCCACTTTTTAAGATGGTGTCGACTTGTTTTTTTTTCTTTTTTTTTTTCTCCTTCATCTTCACCTGCAATCTAGCACTCTGTCACTGTGAGGCTGAAGGATATTTATTTGTACACCCAGGGTCAAGGGAAAACTGCAAGAGACGAATCCCGAGAGAGTAGATAAATTCATGGCTGACGTCACAGGAGAAGTCAAGAAGATCGTTGGAAACATCAAGAACTACCAGGTACCTGTGGCGCCAAGTCTACTTGTTTTAAAGTGAGCAGAGCTGGAGATCAGTGTGGTAAAATAATTAGCACATAATAGATTTAATAGATTTTTTTTTTTTTTTCATTGGTCTGATCTGTACAGCACACAACTTCACAGAAGACCACGTTTGTCCAAGATTTACACATTATGTTTCTGTAATCAATGAACCAAGTAAAGCAACACAAACGTATCTTTTCAGCTTCAAAGTTTTATTAACTTTTATGACACTGAAATCAGCTTTTTTTTTTTTTTTTTTTTTTCTCTCTTTATGTTCATTTTTCATGTCTGTTACGGTTCAGTAAAATTGAAACTGATATTCTAACATGGAAATATCTCTTTAGTTTTTCACAGGAGAGTCCATGAACCCAGAGGGCATGGTGGGCCTGCTCGACTATAAGGAGGATGGCATTACACCCTTCATGCTTTTCTTCAAAGACGGTCTCTTGGTTGAGAAATGCGTAAGTACTCAGTCTGATGGGAAAACATCTTTAACACAGATCGGGGATGTGGAGTGACTATCGAGCACAGATGTTGGGGGTTTTTTTACAACACGTCTTTGTCTCTTTGTCGCAGTAACTGCCTGGAACAACATCTGCTGTCCGGTTAACTGCTGCTTCCCAAACGCCCCCAAAAGCGAACTGAAGGAGCACTGCACTCTGCATCATGTCTGAACGGATACTTTCCTGCCCCCACCATGGCCCACAGTACCAACCAGACACAATTTGGTCACTGAATACAGATTTTAACCTTTTTTTTTGGTTCAGTTCTGCGCCGCCACGTTTTTTTGATGGAACCAAGGCACAGGACAGTTAAACGATGCTCCAACTTTGACTTTTTTTTTTTTTTTCCCTTTTCTGTCGACGTACCATTTTAGCAACAATCCAGTCTGACAGCCCCAGGCCTCTTGGTATTTGGGTTTGTGGTTGCAATAAATGAGTCCATCTGCAATGCAAAGACGAACATAAAAATAAAATCAAGTCTCACTACGCTGAGTTCTGGTTTGTTTGTTTTGGGGGTTTTTTTGTTTTGTTTTTAAACTGAGGAAACTTCTACTTCTGGCATTTATTATACCCAAGGATCTAAAACTTGTAGGCTTTTGAGTGCAAATGAAAAATTTTGTCAATGTTAGTTTCCTTTTTGAAAACATTTTCCTTGTGATTTTAAAGTCAGAACAATATTTCACATTTGCTTCAAATTATGCACAACGTATGGAAGATGGGGAGGAGGGACAAATAAAACTTCTGTGTGAGTGGTGTCCACAGTCCAGCACGAGTCGGTCATCCCCACAGAAACTATCAGCTTCATTTTTAATTTTTGCATGTGTGCTTTGTTCTTTACAAAAAGATGGATGCAGACATTTTTAATTTTTGGACAAAGGCACTGGATGATCACATGACCATCTGAAAAACCACCTCATGCAAAGTTTTTTTTTACCAGCTGCTTAAAAAAGGTGTTTACAAGTTTTTCTTTGCAGTATTTAGGTTTTGCACAGTTCTAGTGGTAATGGAAACTGTGTCAAGCACGGTGGTGGAGGGGTGATGATGTGGGGCTCCTGCAGCAATTACTGAACTGATTGTGAACTCCTGTAAAAACCAGAACAGACAAAAGGCATCTGTCACACAGCTAAAGTTTGGTCAAAATTAGGTTGTGAAATCAGACTGTGATCTGCAGCACCAGAAAAGCTGAGAAATAAAAGAATCTAAGTTTTGGAAAGATGTCAAGAACTTCAAGTTAAATCCTCTAGTGGGACCTTGAGAGATGAGTGCAGAAGCCAAAACCTCAACAAGCAAAACAAAGTTGGTAAGAGGATGTGAAAGACTAATCCCACATTTTATTTATTTTTGACGTACCTTCTAACAACGTAGCAGTCAAAGTACCGGTGGTTGTTAGTCTTCATTTATATTCTCTTTATAGTAAGAACCATTATAATCAGATTATTTTTTTAAGGGTTTCCACTTTAAAAAAAAAAAAGGAAATAAAAGAACAGTAACAATTTCAAACATGTATTACTAGCATAAACCCACTTTGGTCATTAATGAAATCAAACACAGAACCACATAACTTGTGTACTTTCTGTAGCCACAGACTTTTGTGTGATTTTTCTTCACATCTCATCTTTCAGACTGTTATTAGCATTCAAATTAAAAGTTAATCGTGGGGTTGAAGAAAGGCAGAAGTTGATCTCCCCTTAATCAGGTGTTTACCATTTAACACCTGCTGGCACAGACTGGTGGGCAGGGTGGGGTCACGCACCCTCCCGCAGGAGGCTAAGCCTGTTGTCATAGTAACAGTCAGAAAGAGACGGGGCGCAACTGGATGGAGGTTTTCATCCACTTTGCTTTTTAATCTTTATTTTCCTCCGAGTTGCTGCTGTCGAACAAGTGGGGAGAACAAATGAAAGCACACAACTTGTTCATCTTTCATTTCATAATCGTAAACTCAAATACATCATGCTGAACAACGTGATTTTCCACATACTCTGTCAGCTTACAAAAAACAAAAAAAAAAAATAACACCTTCAACAACTCAAAAGTTAGAGCTTGACAGGAGGTTTATGGGAGTGGAGGGGCTTCGCTGGAGCTACGTGTTCTGGGGTTCCTCCTCTTCCTCGGGGGAATGGTAGTGTCGATACTCCGGCTTCAGCTCCCAGGCGCTTTTGTGGCGTTTGCGGTTGCACGTCCCGATTTCTCTCAAGATTTCTTTCAGGTAGGTCTGCAGAAGACAGGAGAAAACAGCTTCACAATGTGGCAAATTACTTGATATGACATGTCTGGTTCTTTGTGCATCGTCGGTGTCCATGGCAACCAGTAGGGCACTAATGTAAACAAGTGTCCGTCAGACTTTAGACGTGCAAGATCTTTGTCAATATTTTACCATTTTTTTCCCTTTTCATGAATGCAAACATTAATTAAATAAACAATTTCAATAATTAAATAATCCTGTTTTGTGATTGGTTCGGTACGTTCTGTACCGGTGGCATTGTGAAAGGTCATAGCTGGTCAGGACATGGAGGAATACTGGTGAAAAGGTTCATTTAGCATTCTTGTGGATGACTTGAGCAGCAAGTACAGACGTACAAAGACTCCTCAATTTATTTAAAGTAAACTATTCATGACGACAGGGTGAAAGCTTAACTTTGATGGAAATCAATATCTAAATCGGGGAACCTTTTTCTTATTTCCATATGTTTATCTTCATCCTCATTCCCCCTGATGCTGCCCCATCACGGGGGTGCAAACCTCTGCTGTGAAGTATTTATTAACTTACTGTGACTTAAACACTCAAGACAACTGTTTTAGTCTCCATTTGACCTCTGAACAAAAATGAGGGATCTCTGACAGTCTGGTTTCATACTCATTTTTTGTTTTTCTGCTTGTATTTCACAATCATATCAATCTGTGAAAAACAAACCAATTTCTAACTGAGTATTAACCGTGGGGGGGGGTCTGCCATCAGACCAGCAGAGACGGTACCCTGCAGTGACCACTGGGTGTCGCTGTTGAGCTTGTAACGCCGTGGCCAGTCGACTTGGAGCTTAAAGGATGATGTGCTTCAAGACTTCTCATAATGGCCATTTCGGTTAGCTTGGTTCAGCTAATTTGAGTGTTGGCCAAGTGGTTTTAGAGAGAAATGATGGTGTGGAGTGTATTGGGGCGTTTGACTCCTACTCAGTTGATGGTTATGCAATCAGATGCAATCAGAGGGAGAGGAGGACCTCAAGGTCTCATCAGCACCTACACATTGCTGTTCAATGCGAGCTGGATTGAATCCACTGCACTGTATCGATTCATCGTCGTGTGTGTGTGTGTGCGCATACGCATGTGTTCACACAGTGGTCCAAATTTCAGCCACAACAGACAGTGTGAAAAGGTATGGACGTCACATCGTGGGCGATTTGTTTAAATTTAACAAAGCAAGGTGGATAGTGGGCAGGTGTGTTGCCAGTTTTTCCTTTTCTTCATTTTGGTCTTTTAAGTGACATATTGTTATACGTGTGCTTGTCGATGTGTGTTGAGAACTATTGTGTACTTGTGCTGCTCACCACAGGCTGTTTGGTGATGTCCACCAGGTCCTTGAAGCTGTAATACTGGTGCTTCTCGAAGGCAGCGAAGAGCAAGTCCAACACCACCTGCCGTTCAGCCCTCACCATCTTCCCCTCTGATTTCTTCTTCTTCTCATACACCACCTTGGAATCACATTCACCGTTACCATTCATGACAGTCGTGACACTTTTAGTGTGGGTTCGTGACCACACAAAGGCCACTTCATAGAAAAGGTCACCTAGGTCTTGTTTCCAAATGAATTATACCAAAAACATGGGAACTTGTCAAAATATGATAATTGACTCTGGTCTACAATTTCCTCATACATGGGGTTGAAATATTATCCCCAGACCAGTCAAGTAACACCATGTCCCACATCCGGTAACCCCAGCGCTGGTATTGCTTCTCACATTGAAATCGTGGTTGGCCACAGGCTTAAAGGCAGTGGTGACCACTTTATCCAGCTGCTGCGACAGTCGCTGAGGCTTGGCAGACTCCATCTGCAGCCTGACAGACAAACACATATCAAAAAAGAAAAAAAAAAAAAGGTTGGTAACTTCGTGTCAGAGCTGACACATGTTGCCTGATGGCAGGGAGGCAACTGTCAGCAAAATGAGGTCAAACAAATATGTCGAGACAAAATTTCTACTGTTTTTTTTTTTTTTTTTGGTTGGTTTTCACAAACTTTAACTTGGTCTGTTTACCAACACGTTTTATTTAGAGTAATGTTTGCACATGGACTGATACTAACGTCCTTTCACTGTATTTGTAGTCCAAATTTATCACTGAACCAAACAGACACACAATTTCTAAACTGCACACTTCTATATTAAAAATGACATCATTTTGTTTAAAAAAGTGTCAAAGTCCTTCAGTGTGCAGCTTGTAGTGGTGGAAATTTGCCAGCTGGTATCCAAATGAGTTGATTCAAAAGGGAGGTGTTTTCTTCTGCAGTTTGTTAAGAAAAAATAAAAAACAAGTTGCATAAATTTAAATTCACTATGAGCTCTACAGTAGACAAATTTAGCCATCCTACAACATCTAACAAGAATCCTGGCCACAGATATAAAAAAAAAAAAAAGGAAAAAGTGTGATAGTCAGGAAAGACCACTTTTTCACACTTCCACCCCTCAAGTGCTTTTTTTTTTTCTTTACAGTGTATCACACCTCATTGATTTGATGGGTGATACAAACTGTGTGCTACGTGTTTGCCTTGGGTTGTATTGTAGCAGTGCATCTGCCACAGTGATGTTGTTGCTATAGCAATACCATCCACCAACTCTGGCTGAAAATCACATATTCCAGTTAAGAGGAGATGAGACCAGTTAAAAAAAAAAAAAAAAAGCCAGAGTGGACTCGAGTGTTTAGTGTACACAAATGAACAGTTACAGTGATGCTCCCGTCAACAGCGTCTCTGCTGTTGTTGGAATTCATTCAAATCACTTGAACAGATTTTGAGTTGTTCAGCGGACACGTGTTGCCTGTTGGCATCAGAGTCATCTTCTAAACTGAATCCAATCCAATGTACAACACACACAAAAAATGTTTCCAAAAAACTTTAGTCACTCTCTAAGTTGTATAACAGGGAGCAAAGATTTATTCAAATCAATACTTGGAATTCTACATGTAACTAGCCTTAAAAAAGCTAAATTGTGTTTTTTTTTCTTTTGCCAATATCAAAAGAGGCACATTGAGTGGAAGGGGGTGGAGTCGGTCACTTGACCCCACCCCCTAAAATTGTCTGGTATTTTTCAGACTATAAGTCGCCCTTTTTCATGGTTTGGCTGGTCCTGCGACTTATACTCAGGTACGACTTATATATGAAAATATATAACGTCACATGTTCGTTATTTTCACGCAGACAGCTGCAAGAGGGCGCTCTAGGCATGTGTGCCAGTATCTGCTACTCCTATTACTCCTGCACCACTGAAAATTTTAAAATTTAAACATCAACTTATGAAGACAACTGAGAAAGACTGAACATAAATGCCCCCAAAAAGAAAATCATATTCTGTAGATTACAAGCTGCAAGTAGTGAAATATGCAGCTGAAAACAGTAATCGAGCAGCAGGAAGAAAGTTTGGAGTGAGCGAGAAACTTGTGAGGGGACTGCCGAAAAGTGGAGGATACACTAGCTGAAATGATGAAAACAAAACAAAACAAAAGCTAATTGCGGGCTAAAAGCTAGATGGCTATAGCTAGAGGAAGTAGTTCACAAATGGGTGCTTGAAAGACGTGCTGCCGGGAGAGGCTCGTCAACGGTGCAGTTACGTCTCCACGCCCAGGTAGTTGCCATGGCAATGAATATAAATGAAGGAGTATAAATCGCTGGTGCGACTTATACTCCAGAGCGACTTATAGTCCGGGAAATACAGAAATTGTAAAGATGTGGCTGAAAAAAGCATTTATACTGTATCTCTGCTTTATTTTGTCTAAAGCACAAAGGGATTTTATTTATTTAGTTAAAATAAATACAAGAAACTTTTGCTCCAAAGAAGGATCAGCACTCAGTAAAAGACCTTGGCACAACTTCACTATATAACCCACCACAGAGAGGAAGAGAGAGCATGGAAGAGGAGGAGAAATTGCATCAACTTTCAAGGAAAAAATAAAAAGGTCATAATATTCTTCTTTAAATGCCGAGCTGTCTGAAAACACGCGAACCACCACCACTTAATGCTTTTCAGGCATTTCTAGTGTTATTCAGCTTTACTACTGTTTTGTTAACACTTTCCTAAACGTTTTAAAATATGCCACTGGTTCCAAAATCCTTAATTAGTCATTAATGTAAGAGTTTGACACCTCTGAAGCAGCAGCACTCACTTTTTTATCTTCATGTAGTTGTCAGAGACGACCGGCCTGCATTCAGCTCTGTGCACCACCATGCCCTCCAGACTGATTACATCTGCAACAAAGACAGTGACTCAGTTGCTTAATCATTATTCAAACACACAAAGAGAGAGAGTGGGGTAAAAAAGTCAAAGTGCTTATTTTATGTAATTTCTGTGGAAGAAAAAGAAAGAAAATACATTACACATCGGAGTTACTTTCTTTTAGCATGACACTGCAATAGAAAGAACTGGCTTTATATTTGTTTCTATTGTACATAAATGAATATGGATCGAATCTGTTTGATTTCATGTGCTTAAAAACATCTACAATATGTTTTTTTTTTTTCATATAAAATGCCTGAAGCCATATACCCACTCTTTTATCGTCTCTCTCTCTTCAAGGACACAGCAAAAAACACAATGCAGATTTTTTTTCCCTCCATCATTTGATGATCAAAACGTAATGCAGTAACTTGTTGCCAGCAGTTTTTTACCCAAAAGGGGACGTGTTGATCAAGGGATGTGACATGTTTCTGTTTCTGATTTACACAAGGAAACCACACCTTCTTCACTCTTAAAACCAAATATTTTGTTTGTAGAAATACTACAGCATACATGTACCTGAGGTTATACAATACAAAGTGTTTATTTGTCCCTGTGGAGAAATTTGGGTTGCAGCAGAAATGACTTCATGTTTCTAGACTCATTATACTAAAACAAAAAAAAAAAAAAACACACACACAATATATATGCACATGCCCTTGTATAACACATTAAAGGGACCCTTTTTGGCCCGACCAGCTGGCATCCTATTTTCTGTCCATATTTAAAAATGTGATGGCTTGTGGAATAAAACCAATTTGGACTTATTCTTTAAAAACAAAGGGGACGGGTGCTGCAACAGTTTAAAATCTCTAATAATGAAAATTACACTGTAGATGTGTCATAAAATACTGAAGACATAGCATGGCCACGTTATTGCCATTTCATACAGTCAGTATTTAAAAATACCAATTTAACCTTACAATTATATGTGATGCACCGCTATTATACACACAGTAAAAGCAAAAGGGCACTGGATGTCGAACAAAATGTCAACACAAAGGATACTAACAAGTCCGTTCTCACTCCAGCAGAGCTGAGCAGAGATGAGGCATAAAAACAGACGGACAGATCTCCCTGCAGCTCCACAACCGATTTCCAAACTGTCACGAGAGGCAAGAACGGAAAACCAGACTTTCACCCTGAATGAAGTCACCCTCGCGGAGAAATCAGATGTATCCTTCACAAAAACAGAACTGTGTACACTTAAACCTCACCGTTAGCCCAGTAAGATAATGCACTGGTTTGACAACTAATTAATCTGTAGCAACAGGTCAGAAACCTCGACAGCTAGAAGCAAGAAAATCCCAAAGAGGACAACTTCTTGTAAAATTAAAGACACAACTGCAAAGAAACTAGGAACTTCACCATCTTATTTATGTTTTATCTGCAAAATATTCAGAGAAAACTGGTTATGCTTTTACTGATATTTGTATTTCTGTACAAAGATTTATGACCAAACAAAGATACTAAACTAAAGAATCCAGAAAATGTGTTGTTTAAAACATCACAAAGGTATAAAACTAATACCAAATAGTTTTGAACTGTAGGCTCTCAGATACAAGACATTAGATGCACGACTCTGTAGACGACTTTGCTGGTGGATTCTCAGTCATCCAGGTAACGCTGGACTTCTTTTCTTAGCTCTTAAACCTTTAACTGCCTGCTCAACCATATGGTTGAGGTGATTTTGGGTCACTATATCTAAAGGGTTAAAGACATTTCACTGAAAGTTCTTTACTTTGTCAACATGGGAGATATTTTGGACACATGTGACTAGTTGTGACACGACCTGGGGAGGAAGTTCAAGGCTGCATTGTTGTATCGTATTGTACAGGTGAAATCCCTCTTTAAAATCTCTGTTAGCCAAGTCTGAGGGTAAACCTTTGAGGTGGGAAGTGTAAACTTTCCTCCTTGGTCTTTCTAGCGTCTCCCTTATAGTGTCAGGTCCAGGCAGGATCCACTGATCCTTGGTAGCGACGTAAACTTTTTGAAATTTTGTTTCAATACAACGTCAACATAAAACTACAAAGTAGCTTTACAGAGCCATCCAGAACAAGATGATCAGCATGAAATGAACTGAGATGGTTGTTACCTCTCTTTGCTGTGCTTGCATAGACAACGATGGTAACGAGACAAGACTCAAACTCGAAGGGGACACAGAAAGGGTTGGATGTCATCTCTGACTTACATCACACCAAATCAGGGCTGCGCTGAAAAACGTTACCCCAAGGCAGTGACTTGTTTTGCCCCTTTGTTCCTGTTAATTTTCTTTACAGGTGATTCCTGGTAAAATGGTCGAGGCCCAATAAACTACTCCTTTATGTAAACTTATAATCTCACAAATTTAGGCAATGCTCCGGCTTTGAAACACCCCAGGTGGGGTGAAGCAAAACTACTGCAAAACTGGACCACAGTACTTCCACTTTCAGCACAATCGAGGCATGAAAGGAGGGGGACCAGTCTGTCTTCTCACAGGAGCACAGGTCCAAAGCTAGCGCCTTGTTAGTATCATAGTTTTATATGTACTGTATATATTCTTCTTCTCATATACACGTTGAATTGTTCAGGCAAGAGATAGAAATCTTTCAAAATTACACTAATTGCTTTCTGCACAGTTTCCAAGCCTGTTTGATTAACTGAGGAGGTGGTTATAACAAATGGAAAAGATGCCACAGTCCCAAATGTGCCAGTGTAAACATTCCTGTATAAAAATATTAGATTTATGTTGAAACCAGCAGCAAGTTTTCTAACCATTGCATAAAAATCCTATGATATTGTTATATAAAAATAAAACTATTCTTTTCTTTTTCTTTTTTAATGAAATGCTACCATCTATGGAGACAAAAGTATCAAGTCGATGTATCTGCAGCCTTGAAGGTTACAGCTCAGCCAGGTTTCAATAATCCTGCTCGAACTCACAGCCTCACATTTTCTATCATTTTGAAATCACCTTGAAAAGTAAACATTTTCAAGCCGTGCTTTCATAAGGTGCTTTTAGCCAATTGCTCCCCTGTGCAACCCTTTTCTACAAACCATTTGGCGGCTCTTCTGCTCCTCTCCGCTTATTATTGAAGCCACTTTCATTTTCCCCTTTTTGAAATCGACTGTCCAGGAAACAGTGGAGTCCAGTTGGTGAGCGTCGGCGTCGGATTGGCAGCAGCTTAGTCTATTGTGCATTGCCGTATGATTTGTCATTGTTTTGTATCTGGACACGGAAAGGTTTGAAAAGCCCCTACATTTTCCCACACCTCATGCAACAAAACCAACAGAGAAAGAGATGAGCATTTCTAAAGGCCAAACAGAGACAGTGCACCACCAGGGAGTGACAAGAAACTGATAATGAACAGACCAACTGGCACAAATTACAGTACAGATGAAAGGGACTGGCTGTCATACTCATTTCGCCATTTTCTCTAAATTCCTTCTAACAGTTTAAGATCATCCCGTGTGACGTCCTGACAAAAATCAGTCAGCGTTTCCTGTGTGGATGCATTCAGTTCTCTCTCCTTCCCTTTTAAAGTGTTCAGAGCTGGAAAGAAAAGCGCCACTGAAAAGACCGCCCTCTCGGGCAGCATCAGCGTCTGATGACGGCAGCGCAGCAGGATCACCTGTCAGTCGGCATCCGCTGCTCCGTGGCGTCTTTTGTAGCCTAGATGAAGTGGTGCATTGTCGACATAATAACAAGGCTGCGTATCACCGTTCCTAAGACAGTTATCGCTTTACGGCTGTCCTCCCACACGTCAAAACAGTGTAAAATATTTTTGAGACTATATTTTGGCCCTTAAAATTTAAATTTCTATCCACAGTATGTGGCACTGATGGACATTTTTAAACTTGTTGAATGTTTTATGGTTTGATTAGTGTACTGTTTTGGTATTAAAATGCAGGCCTGTGATGGTTTCAGTCCATAGAAATCATGTTATGTCCACACTTCTGTGGTCTTATTTTAAAACATGAAACTTTGTCACATCAATGCAATTCTGGTTTGTTCAACTCCAGCTTTTGGTCTGCTGGAGTTCCTGTATCCATTTGTAAACACTGAGGTTGCAGTCTAGTGTAGATGGACAAAACCATGACCAAGTTGTATTAATTGACTTCACTATGTATCATTACCTGATTCGCCACACATAAATGCAGCTTAAAAGGTAGGGTAAGCAATCTCTGGATGGTGTCACATCTGTTGATATATGAACGAAATATCAGAACAGAAGTAATCTGTCAAATTTAACCCTGGAGAACCCAACAACCCCCTTTTTTCTTTTTTTTTTTTTTTACATTGGGTATCAGCAAAAAATGGTGGTCACATTTGACCCCGTGGGTTCTCCAGGGCTCAATGGGCTGTCAAAATTATACGCATTATTTTAACAGATGATCAAGAAAAAAAAATCCCCAAAAGGCTTGGAGAGGTAGCGCAGTCACCCACCTAATCTGAGCACCCAAACAACAACCGAGTTGAGAGTCAAGAGGTTTGTAGTTGGTGCTGTTTGGCCTTCCTCAATAAGATTGTGCAATCAATAAATAAATAAATAAATCAAGCTGAAATTCCTTAACCTTGGTAGAGTTGGCACTATGTCTTTTTTTTTTGGCTTTATGACACAAAGGCATTATTGTTTAAAGGATTAATGTACTGAACGTGTTGAGTGTTAAACATTGCTGAGCAACAGCAGGGTCAGTGGTCTCAGTCGCCATAGTTACCAAGGCATCACCACCTGACATCAAGTGCCACATAACATTCCATCAACTCCACGCAAGAGTCTCTTAAGGCGAGAGCACATGAAAACAGATCTCACTAATGTTCATCTTCGCCTTTTCCCACAAATGGATGCAATTATGTGCAATTATTGGCTGGTGAGTGCCAGACTCTAAAAACACACCCACACACACATATGTACACAGATGCACCAAACATCCGTGTGCTACAACCGCACCAAGAAGTCGTGGCAGCCACGTTGGGTCAAGGACAAGACGACCGCTTCTCCGCTGTCGCTGAAAATTTTCTGCGTTTTCCTCTTTCCAAGGCTCAAATGGACAACTAGTGCAGGAGAGAAATGTCTTTCCAAGCACCAACAAACCAGCGAAAGAGAGAGAAAATTGACCCCAGCCAACTGTAGCTCAAGGCGTCTGTGTGTGGGAGGAACACTTGAGACAAACAGTAAATTCCTGCACATTGGCTTCAATATGAAACTATTGCATACTACATCAGTGTTGGTGGTCAACACCTTCAATAAAAATTCAATATTCCAATTCTCCTACGCACTTATCATTCAGAATTTTATAGGGCTGAATTACTCTCCCACAGATAACGATAACCTCTATGAGATAACACAGAAAACCACTCACGTGAATGGATTCATTCTTTGGAAAGGGAATATGAGACCTGCATCAGTCGAACGGGAGATGCAGAGGTAATATTAAAGATCTTGAATTTACAGCAGATTTAGATGTGTGCACTGGTGATTCTGCAGAGGCACAATATCCGATCAATAATTGGTGCTCTCATACATTTTTCTTTTGTTTTTGACCAAAACTGGCTGCAATGTTTCAAAGTTAGTAGTAATGCTTCATTACATTCAGATGCTTAATTAATTAGCTGCATAATCATGCAAATGTAAGAGTCATTTGTTAATGACGGTGTAATACATTGCTGAGCAGGGAGTGATTAAAAAGAAAGGAAAAAAAAAGGTTTTTGGCATATGGACAGACTTCAGATTTTATAAACAAACATAAAACCACAGATGAAATAAACTGCATGTAGTGTGAAAAATTTGGATGCCTCATAAAAATGAAGGAATATTTAGTTTTAAAACTAATATATATCAAAAGTGTTTACTAAGACTCAACATCTGCATGTGTGTAGACACACACACAAACACACACACACACACACACACACACACACACACACACACAAATACCTCATCCAATCAATCAGCTATACTCTTCAACTCGACGAGAACCAACAAACCTGCAGCAGCTTTTAGAGCTCAAGAGTCGATGGCAGAAAAGGCCAGATTTTCCCAGATGTTTAAGACTTTGAAGAATCAGTTTGGAGCGACAAGTGTACACTGAAAGTAATTAAAATAAAGAAGGCTTGAAGGGCTGAAAATGTATGTGGTCTGGCCCAGTTTTTTTCTCTTTTTCCCAAATGAAGACATCCCAGTCGTGGTGTGACTGTCCTTGAACTCACACATTTAAAAAAAGCTTTTAGGATTTCGTTCTTTTATTTATTTATATTGCCAAAATGAGAAACTTCATATTTTATTGTTGAAAAAAAAAAAAGTTCAGCATTCACAATTTACAGTTTGGACTTCTTTCTTCTTCTTACTAGTCTAAAAGCTGTTTCACACACTTTGACCAATTTCTCCTCAGTTTAGAAACTATATAAATTACACAACGGTAAAAGGGTGTTTCCCAAAAATACACCAATATTGCCTGACATTAATATTACAGGAAGTTTTAACTCACTTCACATTCACAAAAATAAAATAAAAGAGAAATTGCAGAGAAGCAAGTCAGTGCATACCTTACTCAAGTATTGATCAGGATATAAAAACAGTACCTTTAATGATAACCTCAATTATTTTCTCTTTGGGGATTATCAGAAACTTTGTTGTGAAATTCAGTATACTAATAAGGACCATTTTAAACGTATATAATTAAAACAAAGTCGTTTTTTTTTTGTTAGGCTTTTTCTCTTTGCAGGGGTCATCACCATCTTCAGTGTACTGATTTGGTATAGATTTGCTTGTCGGATAAACAACCCCACATCCCAGAAACAGGGCTAGGGATGGACCAGTCAGACGTCTTTAGTCTTGACACAGATACCAATACCTGGGGTTTCGTATCAGTCAATATCTGATAATAATCAAATACAATTGTTGAATTAAAAAGTTGTGCATCTCTCCATTTGAGAGACTAGAGGCATCATGATTGATTTTAACATTTCTTTCACAACTAGATATAAATAAAAATAAATAAATAATAACACAAACACAAAAAATGTGTACCATCATTCAAATTCAAAATAAAATCTATCTTAAATAAATTAAAATATTGCAACTAAAACTGAACATATACAGAAGAAAAATCTATGTATACGTCTTATGTCAGCAGCAAATTTAAAATGAACAGATCAGTTCATGGATTGGTTTAATGTACCAATAACTGAAGTACATATTTTACGAATATTAGGAGAGAGATTTTTCTGTTTATTATGTTCTACTTGTGTTTTAAAATGGTTTGAAATGTAAAGTCTTAGGATTTAATATTGTGTCGTGGCCATCCGAAGTCAGAGCTGAGGATCGGTCCGGCAACTTGTCTGCCTGAAATTACAACAAACTCAAAAACGTTGAAACAATGGAGCCCTGTCACTTTGAGGCATGTATGTGTGTGTGTGTGTGTGTGTACTGTGACATCACAGACCCAGAAAAGAGCAAAATTATCCAGCAGCCACATAGTTTTCTTCTCCTGACTTCAGATCAGGATGCATTTGGTACAAACCTCAGACATGAGAAGTGCAAAGCTGTACGTTTATTATTTCAGAAGAAACCCACCCAGTAGAAGAGGAAGGAGAAGTGGAGTTAAGACGTTAATTTTAATTTCACTCTCTGAAACCAGCTGCTATAAACACAGCTGTAAAGACGTGGGACTGTATCTCTCTGGTAATTTAGATCAAACACATGCCACAGACATTTCATTTAGATGTCAGGACATTGAAAACTTAACATGTCTCTTTTTCAGCAACAGGAGATGTGATTATGAACTTACTTGCTAAGTATGAAGGAAGAAGTTGAATCACACAAAGATAATCTTTCAGTCTGAAGGCTGTTCATCAAAGGTGTGGTTGAAAACTAGGACAAAAAATAGTTAATGGATGATGATCAGGGCTCAGAGCTTACATAATCCAGTCACTTCTTCACTCTAGTTCTGTGGTTGACCAATTTCAAACCAATCACACACCTCCCAGGTACATGAGCATCAAGAGCCTAAAACCATGTGGTTCGAAGCCCTTCACATGCTCTTGACTTTTGGTTTTAGCTGAAATCACTTTGACACACATTATTGTGTAACACACACAAGCAAACACTTGTTCTCTGCCTGCCCATCATATTATAATGAAATGAAACAGATCAACAATTGTTCAGGGATTTGAGCTGTAAATGGTGTCTTTAGTGTGATACAGAACATGTGAAAGTGTGGATTTTCCAGATGGATTATGAGTTCACACAAAATACTGGGGTTCAGCCAAAGACATCATTCCTGTCCTATCACGTGACACTGATGCTCAGAGGCAGAGGAGGCTGGTCCTCTCATATTTAAGAGACAATTATGGGATACTAGGTCCAGCAATATGGGCCTCTAGTTAGGATGCTTCCAAGATACTTCCCTGAGGAGATGATTCGGACATATCAAACTGGCAGAAGGCCATGAGGCAGACCCAGGACATGTTGGATAGATCACATCTCTCAGCTGGCCTTGATGTCCTCCCAGTCAAGATGGACAACATGGCCAGAGAGAGAGAGGGGTCTGGACCCTGCAATCTTAATCTGGAAAAGTGGAGGATAATGGATTGATGGATGGATGTTGACTAAAATGGATGGAAATGATTAAACTGATGGATATAACTGAATCAAATAAGGCCGTTCAAAGCATCCTCTGAAACATTATTGAGGTCCTGCTGGGGAATGAGTGGAGAGCTCCACCATGGTGACGGGGGAGGCCGGATACATGGAGCGTGCAACTCAGAATTTTTTAAAGACCTAATTATTCATTTAATCCTTTATAAATGCAAATAAAAAGACTTTAGTGTTAAATGTGGTAAATTTGGCAGAACGTGAAGTCAAACACTGATCTCCCAGTTTAATGCATTCATATTTTCAGATCTTCTAAAGTTTTTCATATTTTGGGTTATCTTCTAGATTAATTAGAGGGGATTCAGCTTATTCCCCACTCACAAATCTACAGATGATCCAAAAAAAAAAACGTTTAAGCTATTAACAATGCTCCACTGAGGTGACCATTTAAGGCTGGAGGACAACGAAGAATAACGCTCATGCACTTGCCTCTTTTTGGTAAATAACATGTATTAAAATGATTTTCAACTAAGTATATTCATAGACATACTATGTATCATCTGGACAAGATAGACTGATAGCATCACATTAAATTTTTAAAACTTTGTTTCAACGCTATGTGCAATGACAGCAGTCAATCAGTCCGATTTAAGATGTTATTAAAAACTGACTTGCTTGAAGCATAATAATGCAGCCTCCAGCTTTCCTGGTTCTCACAGACACACAGATACTTGTTCAAGTTGAGGGACAAGATTGTAACGAAGCAAAGATCTGTGAAAAGATACGAGCACATTTCTGCGTAAGCATTCAGCTGCTCAGCAGTGTTCAGATTTTACAGCGAAAGACATTTGAGTCCATCAGCAGATTTCATGGATCAAGCCAGTTTATTAGAGCTGGGTTGCACTTAATTAATCCTAAAAAGAAATTATATTGTTACATATTAATGAAAAGTCTATTATTTATCAACAGAAAAAGTTAACAGAGTTGCTTTGTGGAGATAGGAAACTAACAGAAGGGAAAATACTTCCACTAACCAAATGTTTATGGTTGAGTTGAATAAATCAGAAATGAAAGTTTAAGGCACTTCCACGATCCCTTTTTGTAAAGCGACATGCATCATTTCATCAAAAAAGCTGATCTCATTTCTTTAGAACAAGGTTTTCTAGCTGTGGGTTTTCATATCAGATATGCCTCATTTTCTTCACATTTAAAATAAATGTACTGAATAAAACGTACTTTTTGACTCTTTTTGTGTCTCTCTCACTCTTTTACACTTAGTAAATGTGAATGAAAGTGAACATGCTCTCAAAAAAATAAATAAATAAAATAAAACCGCTCTGCTTTTTAACCCACTCTTTCACCCACTCTTGTTTGATTTTGGAATGACGTCACCAGGACTTTACAACACACAGGTCGCTACAAACAGATTTTAACATTTCAGAGACACGACTTTGGCGGATGGCAAGAAAAGTAACTGCAGAAGAGGAAAGACCTCCTTAAAGGCTTTACTCAAGGTATCTGGACTTCCTTTTCTTGGTCTTTATTGATCCAAGAAAAGGAAGCCCAGCTGCTTCGATTCAACCCTCTGATGATTATTGTGACCTGGATGAGTTAAGAGTTTACACCAGCGACTCGTGAACACTTGTCAAAGTGGCTGTGACAACTGCCGATTATTTTATGAGGAGCAGCTCAGCTCCTTCACAATGTTAACATGAAACAAAAGGACAGGGAGCTCAATAATTAATCAGAGCTGATTTAACTCTTAGAAGCAACTTACACTATAAAAAGGATGTTTAATTAGTAACAAATCAAGAAAATGTAAACAGTAAGTAAATGAAAAAGCTATTTAAGAGGAAAATACATCTAAAGCCATTACGTTTCTTGAAGAGTGAAGGGAGCAGAAGCAGAGAGACAAATGCGAGTGTGAGGAGGTCAGGCATCCACCCCCTCACGCTCATCTCTTACCTCCATCTGCTTCGAAGCCTTTTCCTCAAAGCCCTGACCTCCCTAATGTTAAAACAACAAACAGCTCGCCGCCCACAAGGCCTCCATCCACCATCACCGTCTCCAACTGTCAGTCCTCATTTATGTTTCACTCTCCAACACATAAAACCAAGACAGAATCTAAGTAATATTGAACAAAGCCCTTCATCAGCTCCAAACACTGACACCGCTCCTCAGTACTGCAAAATCCATTACTGCTTACAGCTCTTCCCTTTTTGTCTTTTTCTTTTCTCCAAGAGTTACTAGTCCTAGGTTCATTCAGCATCGATCAAAAGTCTTTAGGTTTTTTGTTTTTTTTTGTTTTTTTTTACAAACAAGATGAAACCCATTGCATAAGTGGAAGATGTGACTGAGCCTCAGGCTGGCCATATGACCCCTGGTTTTGTACGACTCCATGGCTTCTCCGAAACAATAATTTTGCCTCTGGACTCAACCGAGATGCCTTTGAAGCCCGGCGTGACCTTCTGGTTGTAAAGCCAACTTGCTCTTAGCAACTGTTTGGGAATGCATTTATAATGAGCACGCACAAAAAACTGTGAATAAATCCACAAACATCAAGAGGTATTTGAAGAACGTGCAATGCAAATACAGGGACGAGGTTTTTTTCTAAAGCCAGCTGCAGGTGAAACGATGACACGGAGACAGATGTTTTTAGGAGACAAATCTAAGGCTCGCTGTCTGGATGTTGCAGGGATGATAAAATTGGTTGTTGAAGTCTCATAGACTTTTTTTTTTCATGCTTGTAACACGTCAGTCTGATTTAGTTCATAAATATGGGGTTCAGTTTTACACCGTTTACATGTGAGCTACGTTTCCAACGCATGGCAGAGTTCTTGTATTCACTGTCTGTAATATCAACCAAAGATCAGAAAAGTTAGGTTAAAAAAATAGAAGACAATGTATTTTTTATAACTTCTACTTTTTATTACTGACAATATGACCCAGATATGTAATATTTTGTCTCATCAGCTTAATATTTTCTTTGTTAGTCCATCCCTGCATCTCAGTAAAGGTGTTTCTATTGGCCTCATGAATTAATCATAATTCTTGTGTTTTAATGACATAATATCCACCACTATTGTGGTTCCTTCATGTGGGGTTTAGTTTGGCTACACAGAGGAGGTATTGTCCATGATTGGAGCTTAAACAGCAGCTAGTCTTCCACAGCTGGAGAAGTCTAGGGTTCTCCAACCCAAAGATCTGATGATCTGAAAGACGCCACGCATCCCATGTTTCACTCCCTTCTCAGAGTTGACAAGTCTTTGTGAATTCTTGACCGATCGGTCAGCTGGCTGAGTTCCTGAAGTTAACCATTTTAGGTAACTCAGAAAAAGATTATTATTCTGGAGGGCAGTTTTTAGCATCCTAGATAGTTTGAGTTTTCATGCAAGTTCATAAAACCCACATCTCTTTCAAAAACACTCATGACTGATGTCTGGATTCCTCTGCCGTCACTCTTCACTCACAATGATGTAACATGTGAGCCACTTAATGAAATTACCTCTTCTGCTTTGTCCTTTTCTGCTTCTTCTGTGGTGTTTTACAGTAACTGATGTGTTGTGACCGGGGAATGGCAATATTACAGAGGTGGTAAAAGCTTTACAGTCCCATCTGACTTTATAATATGTTCCAGGACTAAAATGCAAAAATGGATGATGGAACAAAATGAATAAGGCAAAACATGAAATGTCTTGGGTTTCTGTGGTCTGCAGGGAAATAAAAGTGGGTTAAAGAATGAGTGAAAAACTTGAAAGCCACTCTACTGCTATTATCTGGTTTGTCCATGCTGCCCTGTGTGGCAAAATGTCTGAATTATTAATACAAATAATAACATCTAAAATGACTGCTTTGGCTATGGGACACTGTAGGGAAGGAAGTGGAAACATAGTGCACAGCTGGAGCAAGAAAAAAAATCTGTATTTCTGTGACAATAAAGAGGTATGATACGCAGCATTTAAAAAAAAAAGAAAAATGAAGCTCAAGCTACTCATAGGTTGAAATCATAAACTTTACAGGGAAATATAATATCATCTTTGCTCCTCATTAAAAATTTCCCTTCATCTCACATAAGTCTCACTCTTCGTTCCTTCATGGATATATTCATATTTAGGGTAGCTCTAATAATTTTATGCACTACATTTTAAGAAAATACACGCTAACAGACTGAACTCGTCATTTCTCTTCCATTATGTGTGAAAAGGCAGAAACCGTGTGACCAAATCTAACATGCATGGAAACATTTGGGAAAGTTAGTTGAGATTTCGCCAGTAGTTTGGATCTTTAAAAGTTTAAAAGTAAAAAAGAAAATCAGTGAGGAGTAAAAGAACAGAAAAACTGGCCTCATTGTTGATCCTATGATATGAACAGTGACGTATTCGTAAAACCACACTAAACAGTGGCCCTGCAAAGTATTTGAAGGTGCACACTACATTTAAAAATGCATAAATGTCAATTAATTGGATAACTAAATGTCAACGTAAATGGCATTTATTTTAAGGACAGGTGGTGCATAAGCGCATTTGTCAGGCAAAATGTGCGACCGATGGAAGTCGGCTGACACGCAATTCAACATAAAAGGCAGTAAAGCGGCGGTTTCAGTCTGAGATCACATCGTTGTGCGTAGATTGTCATCTTTCAGTTTGCAGACCCGATCAACAACATCTGAACTGAATTTGTCTGCTTTTGTGACAGCTCCGGGGGGTCGTTTTCCCCTCAGCAGAACCCACAAGCCTCAGAGATCATCCACAGCAGAGCATCGACAAATGTACTCTTTGAGATTCAGCTCTGGGAAGGTTATCCCAACACACTGATTTCTTGTGAATGAAATATTCTTTCATCAGGCATCACGCGTTTCTGGATCATTATCCTGATTAAGATTCCTTCACCTGTTTAATTTTTCCCAGAAGTGCCATTCAAATTCCTCTGTACCCTTCAGTTGTAATGAAGCGATCAAAGCACGAGTAAATGAGCATCAAAAGATAAGAGATGCAATTACAGCTTTATATTACAGTTTTGATTAATTAGCTCGAGTAAACAATTTAATAAGTGATAATTGTATTTCCAGCTAATCATTTACTGTTAAGTCCTTTCCAAGCCTGAACAAGGCAGATAAGATGGGTACCCTGATTTCACAGTTGTTGAGGTTTAGATCTAATGAGAAGATGATAATGGTGCAATAAAAAAGCAGCTGCTGTGCACACAATGACTGCTGTTGTGGCCTCAGAGAGCTGAGACAGTGCAATCCAAATAATGCACCTTAGTGGTTTTCATCGATCAGTTTATACAGAAACCACTGACTGCATGTGTCCACGAGCGGGAATGAAAACCTAGCCTGTGCATGTCCACCCAAGTTTTGATAATTAATTACAGAGACTTCCTTTTGAGACAAACATTCAGCACGACATATGGTACAAAAAGCTGCAGTTTACCAACATCCTTCATTGTCCCAACAGTGAAGTATGGTAGAGGCAACCCCAGGGCCTGATTCACTGCCTCAGGGGCTGGATCACTTACCTCTTGAAAAGGAACATGAATTTCAGCGTTTACCAAAATAACCAAGTGGATAACAACAGCTTCAGTAAAATGAAACCCCATAGAGGGATGCTGTGAAATGACCTCAGGAGAGGCAGTCACACCAGACATTATTTAAGGAGGAACAGCAATAAAAAAAAAAAGGTTTTTAAACAAACATGAGAAATTATTAGTGCGTGTGTGTTATCAGCATTATTTGGATTTTACTGTGACTTTGTCTTGCAACAATGTCATTAACACAGGTGCACTTCTGTGACTCAATGCATGGTCAGAAAGAAGCTCAGAAATCCTTACAGATCTTTATGCTTATGGTCTCTAAAAACTACAGAATATTCCCCCAACTTTATTCTATGTGAAATAATAATAATAATAATAATAATAATAATAATAATAAATGGTACATTTGACTATTAGTCCTTATTTTATTGTTTCATCCACCACCACCACACACACAGCTGTGACAGTGGCTTGTCTACACATTATGACAACAAGGAAGCAATGTCAGTGGGGTGGGGGGGGATCCAAATATAATTTTCCATTAGAGCTCATATCTTCCAAGCCCAGAGGCTGCCTCATTAAGGAAATGTAATGATTCCATTCGTTAACTTTTAAGCGGTTTTCCAACCTTTGTGACTGTATTCCACCCACTCGTTTTGACTCTAAAGTGGATCAGCGGCATCCATATGCAACAAACAGGCTTTCATGTCCCACTAACAGTGAAAAGGCTGGTGGGCAATTTAATCACCGTTAGTGCTGACTGGTTTATATTTATCGTCTAATATAAAAGTCTTTGATTTACTTTATAATGGTGGATTACTACTTTTCAAATATGAAAAAATTTTAGATTTTAATTTAGTGGTGAGCAGTTTTAAGAGGTTTTTAGATGGGGTAAGGAATCTGAAAGTGTCTCAGAGACCACATGATATATTTATATTGTAATCCTACTGTCAATATTACAGTGAGGTTTGTTTTGTTTTTGTTTTTTTGCCTATGATGAAGTTCATACTGTGCTTTTACCATTATGCCATCTCAGCTCATAAAAAACATACTAATATCATCACCAGCTACCTAATGTTTGGCAGGTTTCGTCTGGTTCTGGGATATTAGCAATAGACGTTGTGGGTTGTAGGGTCTCAGTGAAAATAAAAGTTAGATGCAGGCCTACAAAAATCCCTGATGGGGCCCAAAATGAAAAAACTAGAGAAGCCTACATGGGTCATGGGTAGGCCCCACTGTGTAGGGCCACCAAATGAAAAAAAAAAAAAAAAAAAATTCAAATTGTGGCCCAAAAAGGCAAACCTGCTGTGGCTCATACTTGAGCTAACCCACATGAGATCCACATAGCTCTGCTCACATTGACCCACAGTGGGCTTGCACAGGTATGCAAGCCCATAATAATAATGCTTATATTAGTTTTTACAATGTTAATATAGCTTGGCAAAAGTTGCTTAATGTCATCAGGAGAATAATGTTAACATGTTCTGAAATGTTGATTTCTCTGTTGAGATTAATTTCACCCCCGGCACATATGCAGACTCTATACAGCCCATAAATTCCTATAATGAATGAAGAACGAGACTGACAGCTCTGAGCTCATTCAAGACCCTATTTTAAGTGGTTGCCATGCCAGCTTCACAGCAGTCAGTGACTCCATGTTAAACGGCAAAGCTCTTAGAGCAGCACGATGAATAATTCACTACCTTTAACAAGGTAGGAGAGTCCTTGCCTGTAGCATTTTGGGAAATTTAATACAAAACGTCCAAAGCTGTCAGCATGTGAAAAAGATTCAGCAGATTCTCATAGACTTTGAAGACAATCATCGTTTCTCAAAGAGACAGTTTTAACGAACAGGAGGAGGAAAACAGGTCAAACCTCCCACAATCCTCTCTGCTGCATCTCGTCCTCGTTTGCAATTCCAATTGAGTGTTGTTAAGGATGATACAACTAATCACCTATGATTAAAGAAAGAAAAAAAACACACACACACTGCAGGGACACATGGAGCTCTCATACCGAGATCCAGATAAACACACATGCAGAGAGGCGAAGAAGAGCAGCATTTCAATAACCCACGTCACTTTACACAGCAGTCACATGTTTGAAATGAGTGCTTTGGTTCAAGTGAATCTTCAGTCATGGCCCACTCAGTCCACCTCCGTTCATCACAGCCACTCTGAGGGGTAAGTGGCTGCTAACCTGTTGCATCACACTTACACACCTGTTGCTCTGTGTTTTATTTAAGAGTAGTAAACTATCCACAAAGGCTCGTTCATTTGTTTCTATGCAAAATAACAATGAAAGATTAACTTTAAGTGTTTCACACTGCTGCTTGCTGAAAATTAGGGGAAAACAAAACAACTTCTCACTGTTCATATTCTTTTTTCACCTTTTTGCCAAAAGGTTTTGTGCATGTGAAATGTTACTCCTAACTATGAAGACATTTAAAAATAGCTTTAGTTAATTAGTGTGATCTTTTCAGGCGAAAATGCCAGACTGAATTATTGCTGGACGGCAAAAACTAATTTCTAAGAAAGTAAAACGCCTCGTTTCAAGAAAACTAGAAGAACAGTTTGCTAGTCAAGACATCTTTTTCTTACCCCACTGGCAAAGATACATTTGCCTAAAATAAGACAATTTCAAATAGATTTATGGAATATTAGGCTTATTTTTAGAGGTACTGTTTTTGCAGAGCTGCTTCAGATAAACAACACAATTTAGTTTTGGTCAGATAAAAAAAAAAAAAAAGGCAGCTGAAGCAACCAGGCTGGACTCTTGAAAACCGAGAACATTTATTTTCCCCCCGCCGAAGAATTTAATCGGATCTGTTTTTCCAGGAGCCTGGTAGTGTTGTGTGAACAGCCGGCCTGCAGGCAAAGTAAAGGAGCCATGGATATAAACATCCTTATAAGCAAGCTGCCGCTGCTCTCTGAGGTGACAAATACAGCAACAATCCAGGTGCTCTGTCACTGCCAGGCTGCTGTGCAAGCGCTGATAAATTATTCAAATTGACAGGTATTCCATCTCCGGCTTAAAACACACATTTAAGCAAGGTTAAAACTGTCTGAAAAAAATTCTGCAGTAGAATAGCTTTTGGGGTCAAAATCCAGGATAAACATAGCTTCAACTTTTGGCCATCTGCATGAGAGTTTGTACTTTATCAGTTGGTGTGCCAGTTTTAGTGAGAAATGTAGTTCTTAGCACAATGGAGCACACAGTATTTCTGTGCTTTCTTTTGTGATTTTAGCAGAAACACAAGGACATATGGCACGCGTGTCGCCCGTGATAAAAGGTGGAAGATATTGACTGAAAGACGGGGGGGCTTTTTAAACTGGATTATAGGTTTCAAAGGATATCAATAACCCACCAGGTGACAGCTGAAGTAGCCATACCATGTAGCAAGAACACATTGATTATTAGTTTTAAAATCTGTAATAGCAAAACAGTCACAGTTTCCATGGAGTGGAGGACAGAAGCTCCAGCTTTAGCACAATGTGCACCACTAAACTGAACAACTCCTCAGTACTGAGGCCGTTTTATTTACTCGCTTCCAGTAGTGATATTTTATTATATTGCCAGGGCCAGCTACAGCCACTACTGTGCTAAAACACAATATGAAACTCATATTTGTTTGTTTGTTATTTGTTTTTCCATCTCAGTCAGAAATGTCACCCTAACAAATTCCCGGACAGCCTGTGTATTTCCTGGTGTTTGATATGAAGTGGGATTTTTGCAGTATCAATAGGACAAAACAACATGCACACAGAACAGTGGAGTGAGCCATTTGTGGAGAGCGTCCGATCTACTAATTGGACGTCTTCTGGGGGGGGGGGGCAAAGAATTAGCCAATTAGACAAGCATTGAGCGCAAATAGTCAATTAAGCTCAAAGGGACCTCGAACGCACACACACAATCAATGCACAGGCAGCATTTGCCTGGACAGACAGGGTAGCTTTGATTTATCAAGAAACCAAGCAGGGTATTTACCTAAAATGCATCCATATTTCTTTTTTTAAAAAAAAACATAGTAAGGATAAAAGACTATTTCATGCAGTCACAACTTAGAGGAACCACGCTCATCAAAATAAAACCGCCATCATTGTCAGGCAGAGTCCAGCTCATGTGGCGAGGCTTGGCAGCTAAAGGCAGTTTCATAATCAGTCAGACAAGTGCAATAGTTTGAGATTACAAACAATTATTGAAAAAAATCATTTCAGAAAAAAGAAAGAAAAACCTTCCTACACCGACACACATGCACCTTACCTTCCAACTGGTGAAAGGATGGTTTGTGTGTATGTATATGTGAGCTTTGCACTTTTTTTTTTTGGTTTGTTTGCCAAAGATTATTACAGAGTGCGAAGAAGAAAGAATGAACCGCAAGAGTCCACACTCTTCTGTTGTTCGCTCACATACTCCCTCTTTCTCCTCCCTGTATGTGACGCTGTCTGCACACCCACTCTTAAAGAGAGAGAGGGGGATAGAGATAGAGGGAGAGAAGAGACAGAGCAGCACAGAAAGCCAGTCTGTTTTCAGCTCCCACTTCACTGTAGCTCCTCTGCCAGACAGCACTCACCCATCCACCAGCCCACTCTCCCAAACACATTCGCTCTCGCTATACGACAGCTGACAACACCTTCTTGCCTTCCCAGTCGCACCGCTGATCCACATCCAAACGAGAAGACAAAAACGGACTCCAGGCACCAGCTCTGAGGAGGAGGCTGGGTGGAGGCTGGAGGGGGTGACTGGAGAATGGAATGGAACCTCAGAAGGATGGAGAGTGAACTGAGGCACATCAACCCGGACCTGCTGCAGCCCAGCAAGAGCTTCAAGAAGCCCTCCTCAGGTACCATCACCCTCAATGTAGGAGGGTTCCTGTACACCGCTCACCGGACCACCCTTTCCAAGCATCTGGGGTCCTTCCTGGAAGAGGTGGCCAGTGGCAAGAAGCCTGTTCAGCACACCGATTCCATGGGCAACCCTTTTATTGATAGAGATGGTCCGGTTTTTCGCCATGTGCTCAACTACCTCCGAACTGGAGAGTTGCAGCTCCCAGATGACTTCCGGGAGGCGGGGCTCCTGCGCAAGGAGGCCGACTTTTATCGCCTGAGTGAACTGGTGGAAGCCGTGGTGGAGTGGGAAAGTCAGAGGGCGGCTCAACGAGAGCCCGCGTTTTTGGAGGTGACAGACAGCCACGAGAGGTCACAGGGTCTGAAGGTGTACTGCAGCGATGCCGCCTTCATTGAGAAAGTCAAAGGGCGCCTAGTGCAGATCTCCAAGAGCCGCTTGGACGGCTTTCCGGAGGAATTCGTGGTGTCATCAAACGTGATCCAGTTCCGCCACTTCATCAAGTCGGAGCCGGGCTCACGGCTTGTTCTGAAGGAGGACAGCACGTTCCTGTGCACTCTTGACTGTCTGAAACTAGAAACAGTGATGCTAGCGCTAAAATCTGGCTACAAGCTGGTCACCAGCCTCGACAGCAGCAAAGGCTCTGTGGTGGCAGCTGAAGCCCTGCACTTCGTCAAATGAATTGAAAAAGAGAGAAAACAGACAGAGGGAAGTAGAGAGAGAAAAGTGTAGAGCTCGATTCACGGTCCATCCTACCGATGTAAGGTTTGAAAGTCTTGTTCAATGGTGTGTTGTTGTAATTTGGTGGAACGAGAACTGATGGGTTGGACTGTCTCACAGGACAATGTTTATATCTTTACTGCACAGTAGTGGCTTACAAAAGTTATGGGAGATTGTTTTCAGCAGAGCAGCATTTTGAGATTAACATTTGCACACCTCTGTATTCCTAAAATCCAGAAAGATCCAGATCGTTTAACAGGAAAGTGTCAGTACCCTAAAAGAACAGCCAACAATGAATCTTTCCGTTGACAACACTGAACATCTGCACTAGTGGATTTGTTTCTGCTTCATCAACGGCTGAAAAAGCCCTCACAACCAGCTGTGATGTGCACTGTTGTACCATTCAGCTTTTACTACAGTCTCTGTGTGTGCGTGCATGCACTGCTGTACACCGTGCGTGCTGTGTGTAGCTGGTTTAATAGCTTTTTGTTTAGTTTATTAGCCTCTCCGGAGTCCGGAGGAAAAAGCAGCCCTCATTAAGGTTGGTTTGGACGGACACACAAACTTCACATTCAACAGCTGAGATAAGTCCACAGGTAAAGAACTGTGATTATTGTAAGGGCTTTGAATCTAGCATGATGCATGTGCACTGAGGAAAAAAAAAGAAAAAAAAAAGTGTGTTTGTTAGTGCCGTGAGCCTCTGTGAAGCCAGTGCCACAGCAATGCCTATTACTTTTAAATGTGAATATTTTACAAATAAAAGTGACTTATAAACTCATGGTTTGATGCGTCTTTGTGAAATACTGGACAATCCAATGCCAATGTTAGAGAACAAGTTTTTTTATTTGCATCCAGCAGCATTAGCCATCAACCACTGGAGCTGCACAAACCCACCGTTTGCACCACCTGTTACCACCTGAGCCAGACAGGTGTATAATCACCGTCATGTCTCCAAACAGAAGCTCGACACTGACCTGTCTCTCACTGACAGTTCAAGTACATGTTAAACACCATCTTTTATCTTTCATATCTCGATCAAGAAGCAAGGAAGAAATAATGACAACAAAACAGACAAAACAAAAAGTCCTGAAAGTAAATCATACAACTAATAGCAGCTAAGGATGTTATTTTCCTGTCCTTTTTTTTTCTCCCCCAAAAAAGGTTTACATTGAAGAATCTACTCAACTATACATACATTGAAAACCCTACATTAAAGAATATTCTAATTTTATTTTGTAGGTTTGCAAAACCTGTTGATATGATCCTGTCATGAGGGCCTATGACTGCAAATGTTCAGACAAAGAAAAATTTGCATTCTCACCTTTTATCTGTGTGTTTAGTTTATTGTAATAACCCTGTATATTTCCCTTTTTTTCCACAGTGATGTATGAGAACCATTCTGTTAAAACAGCCTTCAGCTTGTTTGACACATTTTGAAATGGTTTTTCAAAACTCTCAGGCATGACGCAACATTTGTCCCACATTGTTAGCTCACAATTTAATGGAAAACATGCTCTGGTTTAACCTTCACAGCGAAAAAAGATGTTGACGCAATTAGCTGTGCAGGCTCTCTTCCACCAAGACACAGCAGCTTCACATGCAGGAGTCTGAGCCCTTCCAGTTTTAGTAAAGATGTTTGGCATTTTTAAAGTGGGTCATTCTGTGAGAAAAACGCTGCCCTTTTCCCTCAAGGAGGATCTCTTTTTATCTTTCTGCACTGCACCCTGATGTGTGTCATCGTCAATGTTAATAGTCACCCTCTGCTATGAAATCCCAGTCTCCTATACGATGACACAGGAATGCTCAAACTTAATAAAACTGATATGGAGGACAAAACTGGAAAGAAATACTTTTTTTAATTTATATTTTATTTTTTGGAGATACTGGGTCACTTCTTAAATACAACCTTCTTACTCTATGCAGCCAGTATTGATTTACATCAGACTTCTGAGTCTGACTTTGGGGACGGAGGAATGGTGGAGGGTTATGTCACACACTGTCTACCCAAGAAGAGAAGATCTGAGCCCCAGAACTGAACCAGATCCTATTAGGCCACATTAGGGGAAAAAAACCGAGCTTCACAAGTTGTTAACAATCAAATTTCTTGTTTAGTTTAAGAAAAACATCATGATTTGGCATAAAATGTAATATTTAACAGCTTTAAGAACACATGACATACACTTCTTCCTAATGCAATAAACTTCCCGTCCATTTTCTGGGTTACCATAGTAGCATGTCTTGTAAGTGTAATGCCACAAACAGGAAATGTTTGCCTATATTCTGACTGTATAAAGATGAAGAACGCTTTCAACTATCCAATGTGAAGCCAGTGCAAAAGTATCTTAAAGCAAATTCAGTACCACAGAGCGCTGCCAAACCGTTGCTCCTTAACATCTCCTACAGACATTAAAAAAAAAGTCAAAACCTCTCCTGTGATTATTGTGCTGGTGAACTTCTGTAAAATATCTCACAACTCAAAAGGGGACAATTCTAGCAGAGACTCATCTCATCTCATCAGTTTTCAAAGATCACACTCCACCTCACACTTTTGTCCAAATATGATCATTGCCACCTCTATTTAAAAAAAAAAAAATTTATGTTGCTCTTCATAAGAAGCATCACAGTTTAGTACTCCCGATATCTTTGCTAGACGTGGGGACCCAAGCCAAGCAAAAATCCACAAAGAGATAAAGAAGAACCCAAACTAAAAGCTAAAGGCCCGAGGACATCACTTTCAACATGAGTCTGGCAAATGTAAGTCACGTTGTTCAAGCCAGAACACCACAGGAGAAGCCACTGCCTAAAGTTTGCTCAACAGCACCTTGGCAATCTGAACCATTATTGAGAAAATATTTTATGGACAGATGAAGCAAAAGTTGAATTTCTCAGGAAGATCACCAGGCACTACGTATGGTACAAAAGAAAAGGGCACAGCTTACCATGCCAACAGTGAAGTATGGTAGAGGGAGCATCATGATTTGGGCCTACTGTTGTTGTCTCAGGATCTGGACCACCAAGTGAATAATTTTACCAAAGGTATAATAACAATAATCCCAAAATGACACAGTCAGAGTGGGTGGTGGTCCATCAGCTAAAGCTTATAAGAAGATGGGTGAGCCAATGACCCTGAAGATCAAGGTAAACCTACCATGAAATGACTTGAGAAATGAAAATCTGCCCTTTGCAGTGTGCAAATGCTCGCAAATCGACTCACAGACTTACAAAGATTTCATGAATGAAGCCCATTATGTTTGTCCATTATTGTGACTTGGATGAAGATCAGATCACATTTTCTGGCAAATTAATGCAGAAAGCTAGTTAATTCAAATGGGATCGTAAAGTTTTTTTCTTCCCACTGTATTTCCAGAACAGACTGCATTTGTACACCTGCTTTTATGGGGTTACATAAAACTCCTCTTGATGTGGAAATTGCCCATTTTCTAAAATCTGTGTGGTTCCCCTTTAAATCAGTGATTAAATGCACACCCTGAAAAAAACAAAAAAAACCAACTCAACATCAAATTAAACGCATTGACTTCAGGATGTCAAAAAGGGACTTTCAGCAAAATGTTATTTATGAGTGTTGGAGCAGCATAAATTGAATAATAAATCTGTGTTATTTCAGAGACGAATGGGTGATTGCTATATAGTAGGTCAGGAAACACACTAATGCAATTGTGTAACGGTTGGGTTTGAGGATGAAAAAGCAGCCCCAGCGCCGGGCGATGTTGCCAGTGCCAAAGCAAATGCAAAACAAGTCTAGCCTGGCTTATACCCAAACAATGTGAAGCAGGGATGTGTCATGATCCATTTCTGGAAGCTTGTGGGAGTGGAAATCTTTATATTCAGTAATTCCAAACAGTAAAAAGCATTAATCTGCTCTCCTCGGTAGAATGGAATAAACCTTTGTCAAACAAGTTTAATTTAATTTCTTGC
This sequence comes from Zenarchopterus dispar, assembly GCA_028564865.1. NCBI lineage: Eukaryota > Metazoa > Chordata > Actinopteri > Beloniformes > Zenarchopteridae > Zenarchopterus > Zenarchopterus dispar. The sequence continues at coordinate 6,754,563 of JAOWBL010000014.1, read as the reverse complement.
AGCCTGTTTGAACTTCTCACTTGAAGATGGGAATCCACTTTTAGCTGACTTGAAATGAACAGCGTCATTCATTTGACCTCTAACTGTGCTTTCCCCGCATGGCGTCTGAAACAGTCTGTTGTTGCAGGCAATGTCGTCAAACCCGCGGCTCAGCCACCGCCACCCTCATGACTCATGTGCCCACTTTCACATCTAGACAATAGGCACACAACATCACGGGAAATTAAATGGAATGAATAAAAACCCCACAAAATGAACTAAATTTGTTTAATTGAAACCATCCAAAACATTCACCGTGAAGTTGCTGATAGCAGATCAGCTCCATCTATGTTTTTATGATGGTGACAGGTTCACTTATTATGTTTAAAGAGGTCCATCCACACCTCATCGAAACAAAGGGTAAAGGGTAATGAAGGCAGCTGGAGATTCAGGTAAACACAGAGGAGAGAAGTGTTAACAGCAAGGTGGAAATCCATACTACACCACACGGTCCTATCTCACTCTTTCCACCTGTTGCCAGGCAAACTCAACTCCTCCACTGCTGCACCCAAGAACCGCTCTCCCCTCTGTGTCCACCACACACCTCCTCATCATTGTGGCTCAGTCATGTGGTGTCGCAGAGCCGGAAAATAACTAACATGCCTCAGATTCCTATCTGTCACCTCCAGAAAGAGAAGCAGCGGAAGAGGAGGAGGAGCGGAGATGAAATGATGAAGGTGAGTGGGAAGGGAGGTCAGGCCCCTTCGTCTTCCACTCTTAGCTCAGATAAAAGGGGCTGCAGCAACTATTACTGTATCACTGAGAGGAGAGAGAAGCCAGCAGGGGCAACAAGAAAGCTGATTTTTAGCGAAGTGAGACTTTCGCAAAGTTGGGTTAAAATTTTATTGGGGATTTACACTTTTATCTCTTTTATTTGAAACAGAAGTTGAACTGTATTTAGCAAGAAAACGTGTGTGAAGGAAAGATTTTTTTCATTTGTTTGACATAAAACGTGATCTGATCTTCACAGAAAAGTCACAAAATTACACAAAAAAGTATACTTTTAAATGCTTAAGCACATACAATTATAATTATTGAACAAACCCATTCAACATTCACAGTACTGGCGGAAAAAGTAAATGACCCCATGGACTAATTACTTCCATTAAAGCCAGTGTTAGTTAGCAGTTTGTACATCTGGAGAATAAAATGCATTTAAAGGTGCAAATAAGAGTTAGTTTGGTAAAAGAAACATTTTAAGTCAGCTTTTCGTAAAAGCTGACATGAATCATGCTTCCCAAAAGGATGATCTCTGAAGACAAACAGTCAAGAAAAGTTGATCTACATAAGGCTAGAAAGGGATCAAGCATTAAGTGGAGATGTTTGTAGAAGAGGGCGTCCAGCTGAGATTACTCTTAAGGCAAAGGCAAAATCCTCAATGAGGCAAAGAAGAATCCACAATCAACAGCTAAAGGCTTGAAGACATGACTGGAACTGGAAAACATCTCCGTTCATGAGCCTAACATGCATGAATCTTTCTAGACCAGTGTCCATGGTAGCTTGGGAATCTGCACCGCTATCAAGGAAATATGATAGTTGCATTGTTCTGGATGAAAGCTCCAAACTTCGTATGGTGCAAAAAGAGAACAACTTGCCCATTTTAAATAAACAATATGTATATGTAAAGAAGACCAATCACCACTCTCATTCAAATAAAACTGTATAGCGTTTCATGTTATCTGAAAGTTATGGCACTAACTACATTCTTACCATTAAACGAAGCATTAGATGACATTGATAATAAAAAAAGTGTGAACAAACAAGTGACAATATAATTACTATTAGGGTGAAATGGGGATTGGCAAAAAAAAAAAAAAAGACATAGGAGGCTGTGAAGAATGAGGAGCAAAAATAGAAAGATCCAAAAAGGAGCTCCTGTGGTGCAGAGGCAGAGAGACTAAGCAGAAATCAAAGCTGACCTGTCCTACACATTCTTACTGTACATTTACTCTGAGACAACAAGACAGAGAGGCTGCAACAGACGAGTGTGTGTGTGTGTGCATGTGATGGTACATGTATATGTTAATGCCAAAGATAGCGTTATTGGAGAAATTCTGCTGTTTCAGAAGCATAATTTATTAACTGCATGGTGTGGAGAGATAAGAAGTCAAGTGGCCAAGACAATCAACAAATATTGCTCAGATGTGGTTTGAGCTTTAATGATGCAGAACGACAGGATGGATCAGCTGTAAACGCTGTCTATCAAACCCTGACTCTGGCCAAACAACCGAACACTGAAAAATAGTGAAGTAAAGCAAAAAAAAGTTCATTATTATACTTTATTACTACCACATACTGCTGAACAAGCTCACTGCTCAATATTACCTAACTTTAGTTTTTAAATCTGAATACAAAACTATCGACAGTATTGATTTGGATATTCTCAAGCGTCACCCTCCCACTAAATTGAGACCATTTCCTGCAGTTATTAAATCGCCTAAAAGCTTTCATCTGTTTCAAAACGTTATTCCCAAGTTTGAACTGTAAGAGAAAAATAAATAAAAACAATTCTCACAGTCTGAAAGTAGTTTTAGTGTGTGGTGATCTATGAATATTTGGTTAAAAAGAGGACGGTGGTCTGACCTCATCACTGATGACATCACAGCTTTAACCTCTTATTTAAAAAAAAAAACGGGACTGATTAGATACATGACGAGGACAACTGGGTTTATGTTGTTTGCAACTTACCATTGGGAAGTTGCAACTAATGTGAAATTAACTCAAAAACTTGAAAGTTTCCCGTTGTATGTGTGTGTGAGTACACTGTTTGAATGTACTTTCAAAAGTTAGTCATTTATAACAGGCTTGTTTTTTTATTTTCTCCTCCATTTAGCTTGTACTAACATCTTGTAGTTTGCCGACTTCTCATGTCAGCAGCGCCTGCAAATAAACTCCAACACCCCACTCACAAGTAGTCAAGAATGGGTCAACCAATATTTTTATTTTAGGACACACAGTCAGCTTAAACTCTGTAGGTGGTGCGCCGCAGATTCAAAGCAGAAATCCACAGTCATCACACTGATGGGCATTTTCATATCAGATGTAGATGATGATGGGTGGATATAAATATGCTTTAATTAAGAGATAACATCAGCCAGTTTCCAGCCAGCTCCTGCTCTGGTTTGAGTGTAATGTGATTTTTTTTTTTTTTTAATTCATGTGTCACTGTGCTCGAGTCCCCACACTGGCAGAGTTGAATCCTCTTCTGAAAAGCCAGTGGTGCAGGTCAGCCAGGCTTCTGGATGTTTAACAAGGAAATAGACCATTTGGGTAAATCTGATTTCCTCATTTGAAATGCAGCAGTGAAGCGAAGTAAATCAAACTCAGTGCAAGCTCTCTGACTCTGTTTTCAAAGGATGAATTCCAGGAATGGATTTCCCTTTTGGGAAGACTATAAATGCTGCAGATGGCATTATCAGAAAACAGGGAGTAGCTGTTTATGCATCATTACCATGAGCTACATTCACCTTGTTGAGAAAGCTCAAAGAAATTAAAATACACTTCAATAAAATGACAGAAATAATACTTATAAGCTTGGCTGAAAGCCTGCCTAGTCTTTCAGCAGCCCACTGACACCTCGTATCCACTGGTGACTGAGCTTTTCATCATGATCCTGGCTGACATGTGTCTGTTGTGTAGGAGCGCAGCAGAGGTTGAACAGACCTTTATTTCGAGAAGCCGAGCAGAAGCGAGAACATAGATGACATTTCTCCAGCTGAACATTTGCAGGCTCACTCATGCTTTTACCTTGGGCAACAACAAACAAGCATTTCTGAGAAGAATAGCAGGCCAGTTATTCAACACTGAATTTCACTGAGAAAAACAAACGTGAGATCTGCCTTTCTGAGAAACCTGTTGAGCGAAAACAATGTTTTGTTTTATCAATTTTTTTTTTTTTTTTTTTTGCACAAAGCTGTGGGTTTATGCCGAGCTACAAACCATCTTCACACCAACACAGATGCTCTCTAGGTTCAAGTGGCACACTCCTTTAACACCTACAGTATGAACATTTGAACCTGGATCATCGAGACTGTAGGCAAACATTTCCTCTTGGCTACATAAATGCATACAACTAATATGAGCAATATATCTGTCAAATAAATGTTTTATATCAGTACGCAATGAACTACACCATCAAGTCATTGTCGTTTAAACTGTCCAGCCTTGAGGCCAGACTAAAATAAATCCACTTTTAATAAAATGGTGCTTGACTGTTTGTGAACCCTTTTGAGGGTTTTTTTTTCCTGCATTTTTACATAAGACTACACTTGGCAATTTATTTATTTAGTTACAAAAATGATGGTTTTACATATTTGTGAGTGACAAAATGTTAGATATTTTCACACACGGATTGGCTCAACGCTAAGAAGATGCCCTTGTTGTGCTGTTGTTACTCTTCACATTTATACTGAACAAACATATTTATGTTAAGTCATACAGATGATGAATTTAATAACAGCAATATAGAGACGGTGCAGTGATGTACCAGTTCCCTTTTTCTGGATAAAACATCTGAGATAAGTGGAAGTCCTCACATCAAGTCTTAAGTCACATGACAACATATTTAATCCAAGAGGTTCACATACTTTTGCCATCTGAAAGATGTTATTTGAATCATTTTCTGACATAAATAGATGACAAAGTTCACTTTTTCTGCAACATTTACTTAATTGATTTTACTTGATCCACTATTAGTATTCCTGAGACAATATGATGCTTGGGCTTGAATATATCCAGAAATAAAGAACTCTCAAGAGTCCCAAAAATGTCTGGAAAATGACCACAGAGTTAACTTTTGTATACTTTTTTTTTTTTTTGTGAAACTAACCATTATCACTTCCTTCTTGGTCACAGGATTTACTTTAGGGTTGCTGTACTGGGCAAAAATAATTTTAAGTAATTTTACTTACAAAATGACAAATGAGTTTACACACTTTAGATGAAGTATTATCACAAATCAACTGAACATAACTATTGACCACTAAATAAGTTTTTCAGTCCAAAACTGGAAAAAAAGGTTTTCATTCAGCTTCTATTGTGAATATTTAATAATTCAGTAAATAAGGTCAGTTGATAGCTTAAAACAAAAGCATAAAACACAGAAATACAAATTCCAGGATGACGACAAATGGATTTAATTAAATCTAAGAAATTATACTTTGAGAATGGTATGTTTTCATATAATTTCTGCTGGCGCTGTGAGAGTGTAGCGAGAGACGTCCGACATCTCCAAGAGGCTTGAGCTTTATGAAAGCATGAACTCATAATGCTTCCAATCGGATTACTGTGGGCAGAAGAGAGCACCAGCTCTCCTAACAGAGAAGGTCTGCTGTTTGACGTCAGCCGTGGAAACGGCCCAGCCATACCTCTGTTAGAGCACAACTTCCAGCACAGAGATGAAATGGTTTAAAGCTGAAGGCAGAAGCCAACAATTACTGTAAGAGCGCCGAATCCCTTTTGAATGAACTCTGATACAACTGAGTTTCATGTTTTACTTCAGCACCTCCGACCTGAACAGTTCAAAAAGTTCAGTACATCATGTACTAAACTTGTATATTATGTCTATATCTTGTTTCGGTTCAGAGTAATCTTCATAAACTCTTAAAAGTTTGATGGTCGGTATACCGTCAAAAACATCTCCTCCTTTTCATGTCAAACTGACAGTGAAGAATTTAACATATTATTATTATTACTATTATTATTTAAAGGGTACCAGCTGAGATGCTTGAAGTACCAACACAGACATCTGCTTAAAGAAAAGACTGGTAAGACACTGGCCCAGTATTGCTAAATGTCCATCTGAATGTGTCCTTCAAATGTCTCAGCATAACTCACTTCCAAGCTACAGCGGATACTCAACGGGGATGAAGGCTACAGCCACATTAGTTTGTTTTTGCTTTAAAACAACATTTTAAAACAAAATCAATGCAAATCCACAACTAACTCCTGCACACTGGACAAAGGCAAAAGAAAACTCCACTAGAAATAACCTTTGCTGCAGATTGCACTTGTAATGACTTTCCTCCTGCATATGTAACCAGCTGCAGTGTGGCTACATGCAGATTTGGACTGTATAAGAGCTGATACTTAGTGCAACAAAGTCAGCAGCTCTTGCTAGTGATCGTCTAGTGACGGGCAAATTATATTCACTTGGGAAATCACAGTGAGCCAAAAGAGCAAATCAAAAAAATGAAACTATGTGTTTCCAATTGCTTTTGTTTCTTTGCGTCCAAATCAGACTTCAGCAGCCGAGTTTAGAGAATAAAACAAAGTCTGCAGTGGATCAGAAATGTTCTGTTGAGCAGGGTTGCACACTGCTCACATACACAGAAAACTGTATTTTCTTTCACCACATGTCCCCTCTTCAAACCAAACCAGTCTTGAAGAAGTAAATCATTTGACCTGTTGACAATTTAACATTAAATAAGTAACTAAATCCCCTATCATGGACCATCCAGGGTGTATTCCTGCCTTTCACAAGCTTCAGCAGACCTCTGTGACCCTAAAATGGGAATAACAGATGAAGTGAGTAAACTATATCTGTATAGCACCTTCAAAATCAAAGTGCTTTCCAGCAAAACTATTAAGAAAAATGCCTTTTTTTTTTTTAAAAAAAAAAAAAGGAAGTTTAAAGTCCAAATCCAACAGAAGCAGTAAAAAGTACAAATAAAATAAATGCAGGACAGTCCAGACTTTAAATAAATATCCAGACAGAGAGCAAACATATCACAAGTTCTGGGGTAATGTCATTTCTTTCTTTGTACCTGTAAGTAGCCTGGCTGGAGTATTTTGGACCAGTTGTAGATGAGCAAGAGAGAAGTCAGAGAAGAGTCACTGACTTCAATATAAAAGGGCAATACAAAAGCCAAGCCTGGAAGTAATAAAAGGCTTATGACTTTCCCAAAGTCTAACACTGTGAAGAAAGATTTCCATTTTGAATTTCAATAAGGGTGTATGTTTGATAACTTTAATTTGAAATTTTACTTAGTTATAAATTATTAATTTTTACAAAGAAATCCTTCTGAGTTTAAGAGCTTTAACTCAGCAGTTCACGGCCTTGACACACACAAGCTTATATTTTTAAATATGCACTTAAAAGAATCTGATACTTCATAAATTCAAGTCAGTTGCAGCAACACCATGTGAAAACATTTTAGTATTAAGATTTTTTTTAATATTCTAGAAATGGCATATGTTTTAGATTAAAATATTTTTTAAAGCACACAATACTGGTAGTGGAGATGAAACCTCATCTTCACTGATCTAGAAAGATTAGTGAACATGAGGTGAAACATAAAACATATTTCCCTTTCATTCACCGACAGATCCAAATGTAATCTAGGAAAAATAATGTGTCAGAAATATAGCTAAAATGATTCCCTCGCCTTTAGCAAACTTATAACCACAAAATCCAGCAGAACTTTCCTCGTATTGAAAGTGTGTGAAGACATCGTGTTCCCAATTATTTCCGAGGACTCAAGGATCCCAAAGTTTTAGTGAAAAGCTTCTGCAGCAGCTGAAGGACAGTCAAACTGTAACAGAGCAGTACATTACATCTGGCTTACTGTTCTCCTCTGCACGCATCTGTGGCAGCTAAGCCTGTTGCTTGGCAACCGTTTAATCAATACCAGGTCCTTAGCCGGAACAATGCAGAGCAACGGGAGAGGAAATAATGGAGGAATATTTAGCTAGCAGCCTCGAAGCACAAAGGCCATGTCAGACATTATTCGTGTACGTAACAATCACTGACGTCTCCATTAGCAACCTTTTGTCATTGTTGTCTCACTGAATAGTTTTCTCGTGGAGGTGAAGGAATGAATAGCACAGAATCCGACTTGTTTGGATTATACACGTTAGGCACTGCGTGGTTGGCTGAATCACATGTTTCCTAACAAAGCGGCAGAAAGAAAACTGGTCTCGTTAAAGAAGAAGAGGCGCCGGATCATGAAAAACAACCAAAGTCATAGAGTTTAATGGAGGAAGGCTACAGGCTCTGAAGACATTTTACACTGAAACAAAATACTAACCTCAATGCATTTGTTGTAGTTTCTTTAGTTAGCATGATACCACAGTTTTAGCATCTCTAACTGCAATAAGAGACAGAAACTTTTCCATATTTTAAAGAAATTTAAAGATACAAACTGGAAAACAGGGCAGACTCACACATGAAAGAAAAGCACATATTTTCTGTTTCGCCTGTTGTCCATGTGCAAGTTTATTTATTAAAGTGAAGACAATTATTTTTATGAAAGTCAAAGTTTAGTATAATAATTACCACATAACACAAATATTCATTGCCATGTTTTTACAGCCTATTATGCACCAGTGATGTTGGTAAATTAAACATTAGTTGTAAGAAGACATAATTTGTAGAAAGATGCCAAATGAAAAGAATTATTTTTGTGTGTGTATAACTTGTGTCTTAATTTATAAATAAAATACACATTAAAATGATGAAGGAAGTACTTCTCATTTCAGAGGAGGACTGTTGGAGTACATCTTTTGTACAATCTATCACTTATTTGGGTCTATATCAGAAAAATCTGTCGGAAGAATTTGACGATATTTTACAATGTTAAATTAAATGAATCCAGACAAATAAAGTAGTGTTTGTGTTGGAGGAGATGTGAAGGAAATCCAGCTGATTATTGCCTTATATTTTAGAGAGGATCAAATCATCATCATTCAAGCTATCATTCATCATCGTAATGAGATCAATATAAAGCATTTCTGTTAAAGGAACTGATTACGCTCTCTGCCATCTGTTTGGGCAAAACAGCATCTCATTTGTAACTGCAGGACAAAAGTCTATTATAGATGTCAGCCGCCAGCAAGAAACCGGCACAATGAAAAAGAGTATAAAGGTTCCTCTCTACACTTTGAATAATCACTGCATTGATATAATTACCATCATTGAACCTTTGGCGCTGATAAATACTTAAATTTCTATAAAGAATGATTTGTTTGCGATCTAGCAGGATGTTTAATGATCTGCTTCTGTGTGAGCTGACCCACATTTCTATCAGTATGACATTTGTGTGGAGCCATAGATGACTAAGATTATTTTCCCACAAGAACTGTATTCTTACCAGGGTGTTCTAACGAACATTTTAAAGTATGAAGCAATAATCTGATTAAGAAAGTGCCATGTAAAACAGTAACCTTACTCTAATAAAAGCTCATAGTTGGAGTATGCAAAAATATTCAACTTTGAGACTGATATACAGTCCTAATTTGGGATCGGTGCATCCCTGCTGCGAGTGGTATGCTCTCTCTGCTTTCTCATATGGTAATAATGTGATTCAAAGGTTGTTCAGTGTGATCTGAACCCAAATTTACCTTTGATTGATACCGCAAAGGTGTAGGACACATCTAAAGAATGAAAAACCTGTCAACAAGAGAGGGGTGAAGTGCAGTGGCTTACTCTATTCATAAAATCGCTTCTTATGTGTAGAAAAATGTGTAACGACAGGGCTGAGAAGACAGCTGTGCGATCCTGTGATGTTTTGACCCAAGCATGTCAGAAGTTTCACTCAGAACTCAGGGGACAGTGCACATAGTATCCATCAAAAACAACCAATCAGGGAACATTAAATGCCAATAAGTAAATACCTGTAGGTCATTATCTACCACTGTATACACTATCAAAAGAGGAAATCTACAACACTGACACATTCTGGGATTTTATATATATATATATATATAT
>JAOWBL010000014.1:6725961-6744718 GCA_028564865.1 Zenarchopterus dispar | reverse complement strand
GAACTTAATGAATACTATTACTTTAAATATTTTTGCTCCACTTTTATTCCCTTTAAATGGGAAAGTTGAATAAATACAATCAGCATAGACACTTTGAAACTTTGGACAAACATAATTGCACTTATTGACCTAAAGGGGGCCCCATAATCAAAGCACTTCTTAGTCTGTGATGAAGGGTGGAAATATAAAGGATTATTGATGGAGAATGTCTGATACTGCTGTATTGATCATATGTCCTGATGTCTGCCCCTCAGATGTATGTCCTGAAACTACACATATTTAGTCAAGAGCTATCCAGTGTATTATCAAAACTCAAGAGGATAGTGGTGAAAGATCATCTTCCAGAAAAAAAATAAATGAAAAAAATTAGAAAATAATTTAAAAAAAAAAAGAAAATAATAAAATTAGCTAGGGATGATCAAGATTGGACTCTGGCACAACGGAAAAGGGATTTGTGGTCTGGTAGGTCCAGACTTATTCTGTTCCAGAGAGTATATTTAAAATCACTATTTTTAAAGTCACTATTTAAAATCCCAATTGTAGGACTGAAATAGAACAGCCCTTAATTTTGCATTTGAACACACATATATATATATATATTATATATATATATATATATATGTACATTAATTTTTACATTTAAAATGGTACCTTGTAGGATTTTGTGTGTGTGTGTGTGTGTTTTAATGTCAGAAGACAGATGAGGAGAAGCTGAATCAAAATACAGAATTTGAGACATGAAGAAGCAGGAACACAAAGTTACATTAAATTATTAAATCTTTTCTGCACAGAGTTATATAAATAAATGGAGAAGAAACTGTGGAACTGACTCACATTATCTCATAACTGATTATGCACAAAATGCAAATCAATGAAGATTTTTCATTTCATAGAATTATTCTCCCAGTTCTCTGTTGATTGTTCTTTCATTTAATAATACTGAATGTAGAACAGCCTTTTTTCGTAAATATCTCAGAACCATGTTTTCTGACAGAATATAAGACTATGTCCAACTGAATTAAATGGTTGATTTTGTGTTAATATAGTCCCCATGTGTGTAGAAATGCAGAAAATTAAGTCAGTTTAATTTTCTGCCAGAGCACCCCAGACACACACACACACACCACCACCTTTTCAAACCAATATTTCACCCATGCCTGAGTGATGGGGGGCATCAGGGTAACAGGAGCAGTGAATTCACTTGATTCCTGGTGTCCGCAGTGCAAACATGTGGTGGGAGTATTATGACCTGGCATTACTTGAGTTGGTCAGGAACTATCTGTGCCCAGATGAATAAGGTCAGCACTGATACACTGAATGACCAGATTTTTCCATTAATAAATAATAAATTGTTATTTTTTGAATGGCTCATCAGTTCCAAAGTATGAAAGATTGGCTTCCAGCAAGTCCATCTCTTAACACCCATTGAAAGTCCTTGTGAAGGTGCTGGAGAAGACTAATGCAATGATTCAACTCTCCCATTATCAATAGAAAGCATTGATCGGCAAAGGCTTAACACAACTCCAGTCGGCTATACGTGTTGTGACATTGCATACGCTTACTGAAACCTATGTCATAATGAAACCTATTAAGTATCTAATCTTCCACACTTGGCTAAACTGGTTTTCCGGACATAGTTTCACTCAACTTCATGAGTCGTGAGTCTGTACCATCTCTCCTTCATTATTAAATGCAGCATTTCCACCGGCTGCTCTCAAGTTTCCCTTTCACTCATCACTCAGGCATGCACATCTAAGGTTACTGCTTTGTTTAATTTATTGTGCTGACTGCATGCGTTCCTGTCAGTTCAATCCCTCTAATGACGGGACTTTAAAAAAAAAAAAAAAAGGCCTTTAATCCAGATTTCTGTAACAGCTCATTATTTTACAAGCAGAGTTAGTGAGAAGTGATTTGTGTTTATAATACATACATTCACACCTGAAAACTAAGTGCTCACAGTGTATCACCAATCCCTGATCCAATATGGGAAGAACAAGCTGTGCTGGCGTGAGTCAGCAGAACAAACATGCCCTAGGGTCTTTACCCTCATCTAACTCGAAGGAAGAAATAAACAAATACTGTGAACTTACATGTCATAATGTATGTTCCTCCCATTGTGACTTTGCATTTGACATTTTGCCTGCAGCTTAAAACAGGTGGTCCGACTATACTCGTGATATAAAAAAACCCCACCATTAATCCCATTAATCAGTGTTGTGGTTCTGGATATTTTTACATCCAGAGTACACTCTGGGAGGGGCATCTAAAACTAGCCTCCATCAGTGGACACAAGTACCAGAAAGAGACACAGAAACTGCTCTCTGCTGCCAAGAGTTTCTGTTGTTTGAAGAATTTAAGGTTGCTTTTACCATCATCTGTGCTTTGATCTGGAAGATCTGTGTATTGTTACTTTAAACAAATCATCTCTTCCTCCTCTTGCTGTGGCTACATAATGTTGTAGCCACAAACAGATTAGATACTTTTTGAAACCAAACGTCATTGAGCACAAATCTGTACAAATATACAGCACTCTGTCACAAATTAATGTGGTGTTGAATGTTGGGTCGATTTGTACAAGTGTCAGCAGAGGTGAATTTACCAGCTGTACAATATGTAAAAAAGTGAATTTTTTTGTGTGTTGTGGTTTGGCATTAGAGTTGTGCAACGCTCATAGGTTTGCATGAGTAAACTAACTCACGAGTGCTTGAGTGCAGCATTCAAACATGAACGGAGTTGAGTCACTGCTTTGAAGCGCCGCTCTCAGAAATCAATAGCTAATCATCAACCAGCTGCTGTGTTTACACGCAACCTTTCATTCAGCTATTAATCTGACACATTATCTTCATGTCTGTTGTTGCTTTTTTTCTCTCTGTGAATCTGTTCTGGTCCTGCATATAAAGCTATCTAAACCAAATGGAGAAATCATTTCTTTGTGTCTAAAGCAGCTGTTTGACATTTTCTTAAGGTGTATTACACCAAACCGTATTTATATTATATTTATATTTATATTATTACTATATTATTTATTTATATTATTGTATTTGGTAAATTATGATCCTCTGAAAGTAACCTCTTCTTGATATTAAAAAAAAATTATTAAATTACATTATTTTTTTCCATACAGTACATATTTATCATACTATCTCATGGCCTCCCAATGCTTCAAAAGATCCATATATTTTTATTGGACTTATTAGCAAAGTGAAGTATCAACCAATTAATAAAAATTAAACTAAAATACTAAATAAACTGAACAAATTTAGATGCACTGACATAAAAGAGTAAGTGGATCTCTTGGAATTAGCTGATTTTCTGGTTTTATTTGGTATAAAATGGGATCGGATATTCATCTACGCCACGAGGCAATGTGCTTAAATTACTGACACGTGGTCTTTTCAGATTTCTCATGTCTTTATTTAAGTAGAACTATTCCCAGTGATGGAGGGAAAAATAAGTGAACCACTGTGGAGGTTTAATGAATTTCTTTAGTGACAACACAGTAAACTATAATTGTTTTGGCTATCATCAGCTTAACCTTACTGTGGTTGTTTATTGTTGTAACTTAGAATAGTGGCACTAATACAGAAAACCCTTTACACACTGTTTCTAACGTTTTGCAAACCATAGAAGATGTTTTATAATAATAATGTGACATATAAATGAAAGCCATGTATAATGACTGCTGCAAATAATCACAATTATTTTCTGTAGGAACTTTCATTCATTTTAACGTTTGCTTTCAAATTGCTTCCTTTACTAATGCAAATATGTGAAGAAAAAAAAATAAAGCAATTATGGTTCTTGTGTTTTGCTGAGAGACATGTAGACAGGAGCAGAGGACAGAATTACAACTCAGAATGAATAACGAAGCCACCTTGAATCTGAGCTCCAGCTCGTCCAACTATACCTGGTCATTCCTGAATCACGTTAGGGGCAGCTACTGTGGGCGGCATCCAGCAGCTGGACATCTTTCAGGGGCTACAGAGCATGCAGCTATTACATCCTTACGTGAGTCCTGTTTGAATTAAGACTTTGTCTCCGAACAGAAACAGTGTTCACAGAGTGAACACAGTGTTCAGAGTAGACATTGTTCATTACTGGTGGAGGGGAGGTTGGGGTGGGGGAGCAGCCACAATAGTGCTGGGTGCTGTTTTGTTGCGGAGTGCCAGGGTGATTCAAAGCTGCTGACAGCACCAGACGCTTACACTGCAATAGGCTCCTGCTGTCTCTTGTCCACCATCAGTTGCATCGATGGATGAAGCCTGTCTGCTTGCGACTGTCCACCTCGACTTCTCTCTTCTCTCTTCCCCATTCACGCCCCTTCACCAAACATCACTCTGTCGTTCCTTTTTATAGTTGCTGCAACTCTTCTCTCTTTTTCTTGCATTTGCCTCCCTACGTCTCCTCTCTCAAAGACATCGATTTGATTCACATTTTCACAGATGCAGTAAACTCACATTCTTTCTTTAATCCAACAAAAAATAAATCTTTCAGCTGCACTCCCACTCAAGCCTTCAAAGTTATACCCCGTCAAGTTAAGTTAACAGATACATTTAGGAAATCTTAAGGCTCACCTGGGTAAAACTAGATTCTAGAATATGGTTAATATGAAGTCCATCATAGCCTAAACTCCTCTGATTCCCTCTGTGACGTATGAGCCTCTTAAGAGAGACGAGGAGAAACGAGCAGAAGGGCAGAGAACAGCCGGACAGTCAACTGGACCTAAATATCCAGTGATGAAAGGAAGAGACCAGAATACAGAAAATGGACATGCTTGACTGGGAGTTCATTGACCCACAGCAGCAACATGAACAACCAACAAATGTGTACATTTCTCTCTCTCTCTCTGACACACAGGGGAGAGGCAGAGGCCCCAAACAGTACCTGTGTGTAGAAAAATCCTTCAGTGTGTTTAACACCTGTGTCTGCAGAGGGATCTAGCAGCTCTCTCTCCACCTTTGTTTCACAAACACTGCTGTGATGATGTTTTGCTCAATCCACGACAAATGGTTACTCCATCTATTACTTTTTTTTCTCATTGGCTAATTGGTGTATTGTTTTACATTATCTGCAGGGGAAAATACCCGTGGGTACATATTAAACATTTATCTATTTAATTAGCATTTTTATATTTATGCATATGAGTGTGTGGTTGGGTCAGAATATATTGAAATGTACTTACAAGGTACAGTTACATGACAATATTAATAAGTAATCAAATCCACTGAAAAGCAAAAAACACAAATTGACAGCTTAATAATAAAACACAAACATGCATGGAGTTCTGTATATGCTGTTGTTGTTGTTGTTTTTAACATATTTACCAAAAACAATCTCCAGTTTGTAGATGCAACATTCATAACTCCGAAATAAAGTTAACCTTAAATGAAAAAACAAAACAAAAACAACTGAAAAAAGAAATAGTTTTACAACATGTAGGATCCTGTTTCTTTTGGTCATTGCTGTGGTCACATGATGGACAAACAGTAACAGCAAGTGAGAATTATTTTTAGGCCACTTAAAATATAAAACAGTAATTATTGTACATACCTTACAAAACAAAATGAGCTAAGATGTTGAAGAAATAACAAAGCACCAACAATTTAACTTCCGTACAGAGCTCAACCCAGAAGTAACAACAAGTGCAGTTCATCAACTGACCTCTAGGGGCTGGCCTCAAAAGTGAGTCAATCTCCACTAAATACCACTGTTAAAAGGTCCAACAATAAAAATAAACATATTTACAGCCTGGTTCGACAAAAAGGTCTATGTAGCTAGATTTCACATCCATGAAAACTATATGGGGGATAAATGTTCCATACTACATCAGGTGAATTCATGTAAAGCAAGAAATTCATTTATGGGGAATAGAATTTTGAATTTAGACATGGCAAACCTTAATTGCCAAAAAGTGGACATCTTCCAGTTGGTTTTCCAGGTCTGTTTGTTCTACCCATTTGCAACATGGCGACACACAATACGATGGAAAAAATGGCTTCAGAAAACCAATGGGTGACGTCAGGGAAACATCTGATCAGTAATTTTCAACTCTGCAGCAGAAATAAACATATTTACAGTCTGGTTTAAAAAAAACAAACAAACAATAACAACAGTGAATTGCAGTCTATGGTCTCTATTGAATTAATCCTCAATGACACAGGGGATGGAAGAACACATCTAAGGATTTTAACTGTACTTGTCTAGATCATAAACTCTTACACCTCTTTCCCCCCATACTGTATGAATCCATGACACAAATGGATGAAACAAACACTAGAATCCGACTCCAACATGCCCACCTTACATCAATCAAAGTTTGCCGTGGGTACCAGCTCCTTCAGCAGATCCACACCAGAGGAGCTATGGACTTGCTGCCAAATGTTTGCACTGAATATAAGTCATTTCCGTAGTTAGTAGAAACTACCAATTGCTTCACAAAGCTTTGTGGCATAATCATAAGCGATGGGGAGGTAATAATGGTTAGCCATTAACTCAGTCAACTACCAACCAACCCCACAATAACATGCTCAGACACAACTATCAAGGATGTGAAAGTAGGTATAAAGCAGGAGATTTTAACATGAGATTCAGTGGAGATTGGCTCGCTTTTGGAGCCATCTTCCAGTGGTAAGTCGATGAACTGTCGATTTTTCTTAATTCCAGGTTGGCTTGAACCCAGCGGTTGAAAGGTTGGTGCTTGATTTAGATGGAGCAGTACTTTAATTTCAGCTGACGACCTCACGCGAGTGTACGTGAACACAAGTACAGACAAGTGCCTACAATGAGAAACAGCTTTGGTGTCTCCGTGAGAAATGAAGTCCTTTTCTTTGAAAAAAAAAAAAAAATCAAGATTCACCACTGCACTTACCTGCAGTTTATTGTATCCTATTTTTTAAAAATATAAAAAATAGATATAGTAAGTGTATTAGCACAGTCATTTAAAAATTATTATATTAATGAAAGAAATATTATCTATGACTTTGGTTAGTTATCTTACAGCATGTTAACGACAAGAAACTAAGTAACGTAGATGGAGCGACTGTACTCGGCTCTTTCCGGCTAACTTCGTTCGTGTTGATATTGTGCTCGTCTGTCGCCGCCTCACCCAGACTGCTTTATGTCTGGCAGCAGAGACCATGCGCGGTCGCCATGTTACGGAGCGCCCCTCCCCTCCGGTCCCGTCACAGCGCAGAGTCAGAGCCAGAGCAGCCGCGCAGGCAGGAGGGTACACACTGAGAGACGCTACCGCTGGGGAGGACCAGTGATACAGCAAAACCCGCACCAAAACCAGGATTAGCTGGAATGGATTTAACCTCTGTAATCCACTGTTAAGTGATTGCTTTCGTCTTTATACCATCGTGCGCCGGATGAAAGGTTTCTTTGACTGAATTTTGATTACTCTGAGTGAATCCAGCAGTTGAAACGACTCTCTATAGTCGGAGTGTAGCTAGCCGGTGATGGAGACTGGCAGCTAGCTAGCTGACGTTACTCTTCAGTGAGGCTGGTGGTTATTACAAGGCGAGAATACTTAGCAGCCGTTTGGCTTTTAATACGCGTCTCAGTTGCAAACGGAGCATAACAAAACTCGGCATGTTGGTTTAACAAAAGTGCAAGGGGATAGTTAACCGGCGAAGTGCAACTGGCATCAGCTGACGTTAGCACGCTAGCTGCTGAGCAAGCAGCCACTAGCCTCTGTTGCCTCGCTAACTGTCATAGGAAAACACTGAATCGTGTACAAGAGGCTTTGAGAACAACCAGCCTGTACTTTGGCTCAATCTTTGTTTTGTTTTGTTTTGTTTTTTCAATTGGCTTGTCTGTTAACAGTAGTTTTGGCAAAACGGCGCCGTTAACGAACAGCAGTCTTACTGGATACTGTCAGAGACCAACTACCGCCCGGATTCTGTCGAAATGCATCATCCGGACCCTGCAGGAGACTCTGGCAGTGTTAGAAAGATGGCGCATCCGGCTGTCTTACACAGAAGGGGTAGCAACACAAGCAGCGGGAGCGGCTCCACGCTGTCAACGCCGGCAAACCCGGGGGTCAGTAATAGCCACGTTTCAGCCGATGATTATCAGCCCGCCCTGTTGATTCAGCCTCCTGCTGGTTCTTCCTCCCCGGGTCCACATCACCCTCCTCCCCACAGCCTGAATCTTCTTTCCCAGCCGCAGCCCACACAGCCGACTGGAACTCAGATGAAAAAAAAGAGTGGCTTCCAGATAACAAGTGTGACTTCAGCACAAATATCAGTTAGTACCAATAACAGTATTGCGGAGGACACCGAAAGTTACGATGACTTGGACGAGTCCCACACGGAGGATTTGTCTTCTTCTGAAATCCTGGATGTGTCCCTTTCCAGAGCTAATGACATAGTTGGAGCTGAGAGGAGCTCTTCAGAGGAGACGCTGAATAATTTCCATGAGGCAGAAACCCCTGGAGCTGTCTCCCCCAACCAGCCTTCACACCCTCACACCCTGATTCAGGGACAACGGCATGGTGGAGCCATAGTGAATGGGACTATACACCACCAACATCCGCATCATCCCAACCATGGCCATAGCTACCCTCTGTCTTCTGGCCTTGGAAATGCCCCGTCTGCCCATGCTTCTCAAGCTTTACCTTGTCTTGCCCAGAAAATGCCTTCTAATGTGGGGGGCCCTCAAGAGAATGTTTCCCATGTTGCCCCTCCAAATATCGTTTCACAGCCTGTGGGGATTGTGGCGTCAGGATCTGTCCCTGGAATGCACAGCTCTGCTACAGGCACCACAGTCAGCGTAGTTAATCCCCAGACCAGCAGTGTTAGTAATGTGAATATGTTGAGCTCTGCCAGTGTGCCTGTGAGAGGGGGAATCAGCACGAGTGCTAGCAGTAGCGGTGGTGGCTTTCCTCCCAATGTGATTAGCAGCAGTGGGGCTGGTAATGTTTCAGCCGGAGGTAACCATATGCACAACGCTAATGTCAGCATGATCCAGCAACACCAAAACATCAACTCCAACATCACCATGACAGCTACAACAACTGCTGCTGCTGCTGTTGTCAGTGCCTCTGGGGGCATGGGAGTTCCCAGCGGGATCCAGGGAAGAGTTGGGTCAGCTGTGTTGCAGCCTGCTCCTGCTCCTGCTACAGCTGTGGCCTCAGCTCCTGTATCTTCTGCTCCAACTCCAGCCCCTGCAGTGGCTGCTACCAGCTCTCGCTTCAGGGTGGTAAAGCTGGACTCTAGCTCTGAGCCCTTCAAGAAGGGCAGATGGACATGTACTGAATTTTATGACAAAGAGGCACCAGCCCCTGCTCCCTGTACTTCTACACCTGACACAGGGTCTCTCAGCATACGTCAGTTTGCTTCTGAGAGCTTTGCTGGGGCCTCTGAGAGGGAAAGCACAAGCGGTAGCTCTGTGAGCAGTACTCTGAGTACAGTGAGTCATTACGTTGAAAGTAGTGGAGAGGCCGGTGGAGCTCCAGTCCCCCAGCACGCCCAGGATTATGCCTCCCCTCCTCAGGGCTATCAAGGTATTCTCCCCAGTGGCTTAAACATGGGCATACCTCAAACTCAACCTCACATTCACACCCAGGATACCACCCATCCACAAGTGAAGACTACTGTGGCCCCCTCGGCTTCCACCAACATTCATCAGCCTGGATCCATGTCCGGTCACCAGACTGCCATGGGCCTCCCTACACCTGTTGTGCCCCAGCAGCAGCTCACTTACGCCCAGGCAGTTGCTAATCAACCTCCAGGCTCCTCACAGGGTCTGATGGGTGTTCAGCAGCAGAAATTAAGCTATGCCACCCTTGCACAACAATCAGCTGCTACTCCATCAGCACCCCCAGTGTCAATGAGGCCAGCTGAGTACACCCAGCCACAACAGGGCATCACCCAGACTGCTGCTTCTCAGCCTCTTTCCAACCAAACTGCACCTTCTGGGCCACCAAATGGAGCTAGCCAGATGATGGGAGGTCGTCAGCAATCGCAGGGACTTCTTCACACACAGCCCCCCTCTTTACAGGCCGCCAACTCCAGTATGTCTTCTCATGTTGGTGTAGCAAGTCTGAGCCAGCAGCCTCAAAGCCACCCAAGCCATCTTGATTGTCAGCAGCAGAAGCCACAGTCACTCCCGACACAGATCCAAAATCCAGGCCTGAGCAGCCAGCTGCCCACCACGATCCATCAGAACCAAACGCCTGCACCTAGTGTGCCTCCTCCCAACCCTCAGAGTGATCATCAGGCCCAACCTCAAACCCACAGTACTGGTAATAGCGGCCGGATGCCTCCACAAGGTGTTCCTCATAGCCAACCCTCTTCTGCTGGCTTGACCCAGGACCACAGCAGTGCCCAGGCCCAGTCTCATGCTGCCCAGGCCAGTGCTCTCTACGCTAGTCTGCCCAACTTCACCACCACGCAGCTGCAGGATGCCCAGCGCCTCCTCCTCCAGCATCAGTCTGCTTTGTTAGGGCTTCCCAAGCTATCTGCGGGGGAGGCTGGATCTGGATCTAACACTGGCCAAGGTCAAGAAACTGAGGGCAATACCACCACCGCCAGTGCCTTAACTGCAGCAGCTGGTCTCAAGCCTGTAGACGGAGAGGAGGATGGGTAAGACACTATTAAATTCCTTTTCTTCCCATTTTATTTGTATTGATTTTATTGACTGCTGTCCATTGCACTGAGCCTAGTAGAAAAATGCAGAATGCAGACAGGTACTCTCTGTTATGTGGGTGCTAGAAGCCTAATGAGCTGACTGACTTCACTGGTTGTTGTGGCAACTGAGATGGAAGAAAGATGTGATTAATTTAGGTAACCAGCCAACTACACTCTCTGTTCTCTGTCACTGGGACACCGCACAGGACTCAGCTGGATGTTGCATCTCCCACACTTATAAAGTGGCTGCAGTGATTCAACATTTTCTTCAACTGCTTGCGTGCTTCATTCTCAGTTTGTCTGCCTTACAGGGCAAAATTTATGCTGTGTAGAGTTTGTCTTACACATCCTCAGCACAGTTAAAAAGCAGAAAGCACTGACACTGTTGTGATTATTCAGTAAGTGACAGAGTAAAAGAAGTAGCTGCATATCAGATAGAAAATAACCAAATTGTGCTGAAGGCTAGTCACATTTTATCTTATTCTATACATTGATCTAGGCGAACATGTGATTTTTAAACTCTTGGATGAACTCTTGAGAAGAAGATGCTAGGGTAGCGGAAATGAAAAGTACAGTGCCCAACTGTTCTTTCTCCTGAAAAGCATATTGATTTTAAAATCATGTCTCCCTTTGCTGTGAACAAAGGGAAAATCCTTTGGAATGTCCTGCCAGTAACTTTTAAGATCTAACTTTTGAGGTTAGAAAGGAATTTTAATCACTTTGCAGCAGGAGAAAATTGCAGACAATGCACTCAAAAACCCTATGCCCCTTTTCCTGACTTCTGTAAACTAGAATGACCTCTTTTAGCTTTTAGGATGGTTAGAATACCTGCATAATAACTAACCTGCAGGGAGGAGCATTATCAGGAATACATTATGTAACAAAGAGGTAATGATGGTATTTTTGTTTCTGTTTATCTTGTCACTCAGATGGATAGTGTAGGACGGCTTCTGTTATCACATGATGTTTAACTCTGAGGAATGTGGATGTTGTGCCGGGTCAGGTGGATCATTGTCTTTGATCAAAAGAATTTATGCCAAACCAGGACCTTGTTACAGATTGTGAGATTGTCTTTGCTCACTATTCTCACTGGTTTACCTTATATCAGTGTAGTGATGGTGGCTGACACAGCCCACTAAAAGCTGTTACTTCTTAAAGAGCTTTCTGCTTTCACCAGTGAAACCTCATTAACAAGAAGTAGTGCAAACTGAGGTGATGATCCTGTTGGCTGACCCACGCACACTTGAAACAACAAGCTACTTAACAGGGTTTTACTTTGTGTGACCACTGTCTGCGAGATGACATCCAGAAAGACAATCCCACTCTTTCGTGCTGGCTTAATTGTTCCAGACTCAATTTTTGATAAATTAAGAAAGGGGGGAAAAAATGGCAAACTGATACTTGTTGAAAGTATTGGGTTATGTTGTAAGACAAACTCATGAATGTTGCTGGCCATTGCTAAAAATTGCAACACTTAGTCTGGTGTATAAACATTGTTTTATTGGAACTTGTGACATGAGACAAAGTTTATCCAGTCCTGTCACAGCGGAAAGATTAACATTTACACAAAAACCAGTGGAAACATTGAAACTGTTCTGATGTTGCTCTTAACCTGAAATGTGCAATCACCTGTGTTTATGGCAAACTAAAGCGCTGTAGTTTGGTTGTATCCACATTCAAAGTTATTTTCAGACTTGGAAGATAGTGGTGATGACTGTTAATGGCTTCTTCAAAGAATTTCATGTGAAGTAGTTGTCAAGAGGGAAAAAAAACATTATTTTACATTACTTATTTCACTGTCTCTACTGCTGCCTCTTTAAAGCGGTACAGAGGACTTTTTTTTTTTCTTTGCTCAAAGGGTAGACGACAAGCTGATACTGTTATACTGGTTGATTTACTTGTGTTCGGTCACTTTCTTCTTCTCTCTTCCGTCATCCACGTGGCTCTCACATGTCTGTGATTTACTCTATGAGGTAGTTTCATTGTTGTTTTAAAGTGACATGCAGTTGTTGTAAGAGACGACCAGGATAGGAGTCTGAAGTTATTCTGGGTGGTTTTTAGTGATAGTTTGGACAGGAGAGAGTGAGCTGGGTGATGTGTCAGATGGCATTTGGAGGGCATGTCATAAAATAATCATTAACAAGCAGGCACACATTGTAAAAGTAATCAACATGTTATTCAACTACTATGATAGTCATTAGTTGCAGCTCCATCATGTATAGTCTTTACCTATAGCAGCACTACGTTTTTCCGATCATACCCTGATCATCATTACAGGTGAGTTGGTCTTCAATGTCCTGCCCAAGTACACTTGGACAGATTGGAGGATTACCTATTCTACTCATTAAGCCCAGTGACAAAATCTCAACCAGAGAACATTACAACCAGATAAGGGTGGAGGTGTGAAGCCTAATGCTACACACATAAGAAGTATATGTAGTTTCTAATTCATACCAGGTGCCACTTAAGCAGGCATCTGAGCAATCAGTTGAAATAACACAGTAGTGGTATTAAATTTAAAAATTTGAGTTGGAAAGCCAAAATTGTTCTTCTGTCTGACTTCTGGCTACTTTTTATCTTTTGTGGACAGACATCAAATGGAAAAAACAAAACAAAATGATGGGTATAACAGTAGATCAGGGCTGGGCGATATGGCAAAAAAAAAAAGATCACAATATATATTTTTTCATATTGTCCAATCCACATTTTTAAAATACTGCTAGTTTTAAAGCATTTGCATTGAAAACTAAAGAATAAAAGAGAGCCTTTACATACTGGCCCAAACAAGACAGAAAAATCCTACAAATGTGTGTCCTTACACAAAACCAACATTCAAGAAACAAAGTGACTCAAGTTGTGTGTGTGTCACGTTCATTGCATTCACAGTAAAAAGAAAAAAAAAAGACTTTTTATTGTCTTGTACTTGTTGCAGAAGAGCCAGTCCTTTTTTTTTGCGCTTTTCTTTTGTGTGCTCAGAATAAATTTCAAGTGTGCAGTTGATGTGTACTAGTGGTCTTCTGAGTGGCTTCATATTGTTATGCTTTCACGTGTGCAGTTGGGCTGTCACTGTTAACGAAAATCAAAATCGAACAAATTTGAAATAAACATGAAATTCGTCAAAGAAATTAAAAATAACTCCACTTTTCTTAGCCCTATATCATACATTTTCTTTTTTTTTTAAACATCACATTCAGTTTTTTTAATCTTAAGTTGAGATCTCAGCATTTTAACCATATCTAAATAAACTCTGTCACACTACTTAAAAAAAAAAAAAGTCAAAATGTCTTACTCTTTGTGAGGGCTGATTTTGTGTTATACCTTGGTAGTTCTGAAGTGGATATGGCATGTTGCAGGGTTGGGTCAGCTGTACTGTGGCGAAAGAAAGATCCCGACTGGTTACTTAGAACGTTTCAGTGGTTTTTAGTTGCTCAGCCACAGAGCACTCACAAGTCCTGATTTCCAAATGAGGCAAACTTTCAGATGCATGACATGTCTAAGGCACTTCAGTACTCTGAGATTTAAGTGTGGTTTATGCTTTTACCTGGCAACTGCATATGTGGCATATATAAAATGTATATCTATTGATGTTTATACACCACTAAGTGTGAGAGTGCAACTATATAGTATCTTTGTAAACACACTCAAACCATAGCACTTCTGTTACATAGCTACTCTATATACCGTCGCTGTTTTATTTCTACACTCTCACTTATAAGCACATAGAGGGACAATGCAGGGCCCAAGGACACTTTGGCACATGACAGGGCTGGGGCTCAATCCACCAACCTTCCAGTTATAGACAACTAACTTTCCCCACTGATCCACAGTTAACCCGTGGTGGTGCAGGTTCTTTTCTGCTGCATTGTAGCTTGCTGTGTGCTTCAGAGATGGTAAAGAAGCAGGTGAAGCATGTCTTATCTGAGCTAGAGCTGATAGA
Organism: Zenarchopterus dispar; assembly: GCA_028564865.1. NCBI lineage: Eukaryota > Metazoa > Chordata > Actinopteri > Beloniformes > Zenarchopteridae > Zenarchopterus > Zenarchopterus dispar. The sequence continues at coordinate 6,730,150 of JAOWBL010000014.1, read as the reverse complement.
TGTTGAGGAACAGTAATTTTTATCGGCATTACAGCAGTTCACCTACTTGGTTTGATAATGACAAAGTTTTAGTCAGAGATATGTAAAACGAAACTACAAGGCTATCGAGCAGACCAGTCGCTTTTGTTGCGGTCTATGTCCATCCCGTAGTTTAAATTCTGGTATTATTGAGCAGTTAATCAATTTTTTTTCCCAATTTAATTCTAAAGTATAGTTTATCATGATGTTTAAAAAATGAAAATCAGTTTTCACTTTAGTATGGGTAGTTATTGTATAGCACTGCCACCGCTTCCTGTAGGAGCATGCTGAAAGTGAGAAGTTTCTCAAACAGACCCGTGTACTTCAATTGCATGGAATTGGTTTGTGTTTTTGATGATGACATTGTTTGAACCGCTGTCAGCTATGCGTGTGGAGAGCATGGCAACTAAAGCACAGCAGCAAGGCTAATTTATTATTTATTATTATATTAATGTGTTAGAAATGTATGGCCCATTTACAGCTGAAAAACATTGATTCATCCATGTGTTGAATGCAGAACTGACAGAATTCCTTTGCCTTTTGTTACCTTTTTAAAGATACAATAAAAAATTAAGTTTGATATATAAAAAGATTTTATTTTCAAGCCATATCACCCGTCACTAATTTCTGGAGAGGTGCTGGTCTAACATCTCCTGTTTGATGTAGAAGAATATATCACTTTACAGTGCCTGAGTCTGACACAGGAATATTAAAAAGTCAACATCTTTACAAGTCTACATCATTCATGGCTCAGTATACTCTCAAGTGCCACAGCTGCTTCACAGGCTTTCTTGAATTCATCCTTTGCTTTGTCAATGATCCATCAAGCGTCTTGTTACGCAGGATGCAACTGTGAAGTTCCCATAAGCCTGAAATACAGTAAAATGATACACAATCCTATTTATTGGCCACCAATCTTGGCTATAGTTAAAGCGAGTGTCTTATCTCTTAGTATCATTAATTCCTGTTTAGTGACTTGGTTGCAAATAGATGAGATTTTAGTGTGAGCTGGAGTTTTATATTGAGGCTCCAATTTCATCATAAGTTTCTGAAACAATACCAGTGGAGAGCATATCTTTATATTTTTGTATTTAAAAGGTAAAGGACCTTTAGTGTCTGACTGTGTCAGATGGTGAGCAGTCAACCTTAAATACCTGATGTTGACTCTTAAAAAAAAAAAAAGAGTCCTAGTTTTAGATGGTTCTGCTCTTTTATATTGCTCTGTAAGTTGTAGGTATGCAAGTGTCATTCATGTTTGTGTCTGTGTGAGAGTCTTTGTATGAATGTGGAAACTGCTATCCGTTGGTCATCAAAGTTGGTTTAGAAGGGTGTCAAATATAAACAACCTGAATTTCAGTGTAACATGAGAACCAGTCATCTAGCAGGTTTCCATCAGTGGAGGTCTAGTGAAATTGTATGAGGCTTCAAATGTTGTCTGTTTCATTACCAGGAACACTCCTGAAATGAGAATTTTTGGCCATTTTTGCTGCCGTGGGAAAGGTACTTCAGCCCGGCCCTGAAGATCTGTTGGTTGGATATGCTCAAGGCAGTAGATAACTGTGTTCAGCTGTCCTGATGGTCCCCTTGAAGTATGAGTTGTCTCTTGTCATTCACTACCACTTTCACGACACATGCAAACAGAAATGCAGGAACTATCTCTGCTCCTATGTTGATCTCATCTTTCCAGTTTGTTTTTCTTTTTTCTTCATCTTTGTCATTGTCGTCTTTTCTTTTTGGCATTTGACAAACGGCAAAAGTTCTGACACCAAGGGGTATGGAATGGTAGTTTGTAAATTTTTTTTGTTCATACCTGGTCTGTACCTCTAATGGAGAGACTACGACTAAAAAGACTTTTTTTTTTTTTTTCATTATTAAAGCAACAGATAAATTAAAATAAGCTAACTTAGTTTGATGTAATTTAGGTGAAAGACAGAGGATCATCAAAACTTCCTATTTTACTTTTGTTTGTTGTCTTGTCAGATATATTAAATATCCAGTGAAGGTTGTTAGTAAACTTATTTCATTAATGTATTTAGGATATATAAATGCATCTTTTGCTAAACAGTGATTTCTTGGAAATGAATGAGCAGGGTGAATATTTTTGTTTTTCAAATGCTGAGCTATTGTTGGTATGAATGCAGTCTAAAAGTGTGTGTATTTGTGTGTGTAAGCTCAGGGGAATGTGGCTTGGCACTGTGATGGCTATCTCTGCTGCTGGCTGTTTTCAGTGTAATCTTCCCCCTGGCAGCGCAGGGAGCCAGTGTGACCTGGGTCTGTTGCACATTGTGTGGAGATCAATGAGATCCCTAAACTCCCCAACACACAGCGGAAGTGACCCAAGCTGACCCAAACCAACTCAGTCAGGTCTACTGAGTGTGGTTTAGATCACTGAGGACACAACAGGCTGGACCAGATGGAACCAGACTGAGCACAGTTACTGAGTCTTGCAGTTCTGACAAATCCTCCCGTTATGTCCTTTTTCTGTTCCTCATCATGTCTGTTCTGTAGGCGCTTTTGTATAATTTAAATTTGTACATTTTTATACCACACCCTGTGATAGACCTGTTGTCCAGATGCTGCATCATGCAGTACTACAGCAGATCCGAGATGAAGAAGATATTCTGAATAACCACTTCTTGCTTTGCTTCTTGTCAGACTCTCCCAGACTCATCAGTTTGTGATGAGATCTAACTTGACTTAATTTTTTCACTTCAGTTAGTAAGTTAACACAGTCTATTATATTTTTGTTTTCTGCATGTAGGAGTGGGTGTCCTGTAATATAATTGTGATATTTATCATGGCTTTAGTTGAAAAGCCTGGCCTGTATGGTCTGTAATATACTTGCAATGTTCAAGTGAATATTGCATCCTGCGTAAGTGTTATTACTTATTTTTGTTGTTGTTGTTTTGGGAGGTCCTTCACAATAGATGCACCAAACGAAAGGGAGCATACACGTTGCAATCGGGAGCCAACACATGTTATAAACAAGAAGGCTCCTTCAAACCTTTGAAGAGCAAATGATTGCTGCAAAAAGGGGCAGCTATGTTTAGAGTTTTACAAAGTTCCCGTCCTCTGGCCCTATGCAGATGTACATTTTTAGAAATGCCCTTAAGTGATTATTATTGATTTATCAAGGGAACTGTTTAGTCATTGAGGTTTAAGTTGTATTTTAAGCCATTATGAAATCAATGAACTGCTTCCTTGTTCTTGTATGCTTACTCAAAAATCAGGTTGTATTCCTCAATTAAATTATCCTTGTAAATAAAAAGTAGACCACAGAAATACATTCTGTTTATAAATATATGCATTAATATAAGTGTACCAACAGTATGTGATAAAGGGTGAGTTGTATGCAGTGTCTGTTGGCAGTAAAGTAAGCAGCTGAGAATGCATATTCTGATGACACAGGTGTGTTTGATGTACACAGGTGTTGTCACCTGTCTTTCCAGGTTCAAAAATCTTTAATTTATGAAGGCTAGAATGGTGGTACAGGGTCGTTCAAAAACCCGCCCACTTCTTTTTACTTGCAATATTAAAATTATCTTTTTTTTCATATCATCCAATCTCAATTTCTGTCACAATTTAAAAAATATATATACTGCCAGTTTTAAAGCATTTGTACTGAAAACTAAAGAAAAAGAGAGCTTTTACATACTGTCCCAAGCAAGATAGAAAAATCCAGCAAACTTGTGGCCTTACAAACACAAAACCAGCATTCCAGGAAGAAAGTTTTGTGTGTGTCAGGTTCTTTGCAATCATAATTAAGAAAAAAAACAAAACAAAAAAGCATGAGATTTTACTGTCAGTTTTCTTCATATTGTTGTAACAGTGTCACAGTCGTTTTAACAGGCTGAGTTCTGTCTTTGAAAGTATACATGCGCATGAGAGGCGCATGGATGAGTGTGTGTGTGTGCGGCATGTTGATGTGAGGAAGTTGAAGAGGAAGGTTTGAACAGTGTAACTAGACGGATTCAGCTGCATATATAACATCAGTACAGTAATTAAAAACGCTGCGGCTCCTCCAGTTGGAAGTGTCCAGGTCTTCCTCACCAGCTGGAAGTGTCCGGGTCTTCCTCACCAGCTGGAAGTGTCCTGGTCTTCCTCACCAGCTGGAAGTGTCCGGGTCTTCCTCACCAGCTGGAAGTGTCCGGGTCTTCCTCACCAGCTGGAA